>SJXQ01007198.1:37059-106261 GCA_006408695.1 Aepyceros melampus | reverse complement strand
AGCGCGACTCTCCCAGGGAAGCTGGGTGTGGACCCTCAAAGCGTAGAGTGTTTCTCCAACCTGCTGAACGCAGATCCTATCCTCACAGCACCCAGCTGGCCCAGTCCCACCCCAAGCCATGGAGGGAGGGTAGACTGGGTAGCCTGGCAAGGAAGGCTCCACCCAGTGATTGCAACCAACATGGTCCAGGCCCTTCCAGGCTGGACTTACCTGGTCCCTGAGCGTTTTGGCTCTACCTACCCACCTTCATTGTCAATCTGGTCTGGCTGAGTTGCAGGGCTTCCAGGACTGGCTAGCCCAGATTTGGAGCCATAAGAATGTCCTGGAGCCCAGGGTCAGGCTTGCTCATGCTGCAGTCTCCTCCACTGGAGAGAGAAGGAGCAGGAACCCTGTTCCCTCAGCCCCTGGGATCCTGGATGGCGAGGGTCTCACCTGCTCTTCCCCTACTGCTAGCCCCTGAAACCAGGTAGGCAGCTTTAAAACATCTGGGGTTTTGGTTTGTGGTGGCTGCAGTTTTTCACTGTGACTTGATAAACCCAGAGGTTTTTTCTTTGTTCAGAGCCAAGTAAGGCTGCAGTGGGGAGATTTTATAACAGCAGCCCTTTCTGTCCCAGTCCAGTCCCCTCCTTTGTGTGCTGTTCTCAGTTGTTCAGTCGTGTCCAACTCTGAGACCCCACGAACTGTAGCCCACCAGGCTCCTCTGTCCGTGGGGATTCTCCAAGCAAGAATACTGGAGTGGGTTGCCATGTCCTCCTCCAGGGGATCTTCCCAATCTAGGGATTGAACCCAGGTCTCCTGCATTGCAGGCGGATTCTTTACTGTCTGAGCCACCAGGGAAGGTTGTTCCCTCCCTTAGTCCCAGCAAGTCAGCCAAGAGCAAGGTGGGTGCCCTCCAGAGGAGGCTGGACCAAAAGTTCCACCACATCCGTAGTACCCATGCTGATCCTAAACTTGGTATCATGGATCTGGGGGTCTGAAGTAAGAAGGGGGAAAGCTGAGGTCCCAGAGCCAAGGAGGAGTCTATGATGACATTCCAACTGGTCTTGGCCCTCAGCACTTGGGGATTTGAGGTAAAAAGTTGGGGAGTTTGGGTAAAAATTTTATTTTTCTGGAGATCGAGACCCTCTACCTGGCTAGGCTGGGGTTTCCCATCTATAGGCACTGACTTGGCTTCACCTGGGGCCCCTTCCATCATCCACCTCTTGTCCTAGCCATTGCTAGTCTCATTACAGGAGAAGGAACTGCAAGTGAAAGGGTTAGGCGTCTACCAGGTCACAGCGCCAGTGCCTGAGTGGACATGAGTTTGAGCAAACTCTGGAAGGTCAGTGAAGGACAGGGAAGCCTGCCGTGCTATAGCCCATGGAGTCGCTCAGACACAACTGAGCAACTAAACAACAACAGAAACATATATGTAATCTTCATTTAGTAATTCTATTAAATCTATCTCCTAGTCAAGATTTATAACCTCAGTCAATGCCCAGGAATTTCCGAGTACACCTTCCTCATTGAAACCTTGCTGTCAAAACATGGTTCCAGGATTCCCCTGGTGGCCCAGTGGCAAGAATCTGCCTTGCAATGCAAGGGACAACAGTTCAATCCCTGGTCCAGGAGGATCCCATAATCCACAGAGTAGTTAAGCCTGGGCACTGCAGCTACTGAGTCCACAAACTGTAACTAATGAAGCTCATGTGCCTAGATCCAGTGCTCCAAAACAAGAGAGGCCACTGCAATAAGGAGCCTGTACACTGAAATGAAGAGTAGCCCTCACTTGCCACAACTAGAAAAAGCCTGCATGCAGGAACTAGAGAAAGTCCGTGTGCAGCAACAAAGATCCACCACAGCCAAAAACAATCTTTTTTTTTTTTTTCTAAGATGTATTTATTTATTTAATAATAAAACAAATAAATCTTAAAAAAAAAAAAAAAAGAATCTGCCTGCCAATGCAGGGGACGTGGGTTTCATCCCTGATCTGGGAAGATTCCACATTTGGGGCAGGGAAGGGGAGGCAACTAAGCTCCTGTGCCACAACTACCGAGCTCATGCTTAGATAGAACCCATGTCCTGCAACAAGAGAAAGCCACCGAAATCAGAAGCCTGTGCACCACTGCCAGACAGTAGCTCCACTAGAGAAAGCCTGTGTGCAGGAATGAAGACCCAGCACAGCTGAAAATAAATAAATAAATAAATGTTTTAAAAAGTTAAAAAGAAACATGGTTCCATCTTCTGTGGTAATCTCTTTGCTTTTCTCTATGCTTTCCCATTGGTTTGCACTCTCTGTGAAATAAAGACCTGCAGGAGATGTCTTCCCTAGAGCTGAAAAATCTCACTGTGCATCTCAAGTAGGTCCTTGGATCTACTAGAGAAAGTCTGTGTGCAGCAATGAAGATCCACCACAGCCAAAAATAATCTTTTTTTCTAAGATTTATTTATTTATTTAATAATAAAATAAATAAATCTTATAAAGAAAAGAATCTTCCTGCCAATGCAGGGGTTTGCTGGGTGGGCTTTCCTTCTATTCTTTCTCTCCAGCTGGCAAAAGCAAATCAGTAAACAATGTGTAGGACAATCTTTCTAGGAAATGGTGGTGGTAAGGGGTATAGAAAGTGTAAGTGGGGGGAATCCACTCAAGTAGATGAATTTTGAAGCAATTTGTTACATTAACTCCAGTATTGGAGCCACGAGGGGCACTAGAGTGTACCAACCCACTTAGGTCAGAAGGTTAGAGTCTCCTCTTGGTTTCTTTGACATTGCAGCAGCCTCAGGGCCCTTGCTTGCCCTGGAAATGGTTGGGAGGAAGTGGAGGAGAGATCGTATTTTACTATCAGCAAGGTACTGTGCATTCTTTATCTCTTTCCTCCACAACAATACTGAATTTCTTTATAGTCTGATAAAAAATATAGAGATAAACTCACTCATTATGTCACCTATTTTTCTTTTGTTCTGTACATTTCAATATAGGACATAAGAGAATCTTTTGTGGATCTTTCTGTATGTTGTCCTCTCAACTTATTGCTGGGTTGTTCAGTAACTCAGATAATCTAAACCTATAAATTATGAATTATAAATCAATTTTAGAGCAGTTTTCCACAGTAAGAAGACTATTCATGGAGTTGGTGGAACCTGCCAATTTAAGAGTTTCAGCACCCTGGACAGATCTATATTTCTATGGACTCTGTACTCTATATGCAGTGTATATGGAGCTGGAGTTCTCTCTCAATTGGACACAATGGCATACCGGAGAGGAAAGTTTACGGAAAACCTTAATGGTCATGAAATTGTGATTTTAAACACAGTCATTAATCACAGTCTCAAATTCTGAATCTCTCCCACTTTTAACATGGCATTAACCATGTTGTCACTATAACAAAAGACCCTGTTTGTGCAGAAGAGGAAGTGAATCACAGGGGCAGTAAATCACTTGATTTTCTTTCTTTTGCCAGGCAGCCCATCTACAGTGAGCCTACAATAACAGCATTTAGATCAACTTCAAGAAGGACAACTGTACCCTGTAAAAAAAACCCTAGAAAGGTTGAGGGAAATGAAGGCAGAAAAGTCCATTACATTTGAAAGTAGAGGTCACTGCTAACTCTTGAGAATTGATAAGAAGGTTGGAAAGAGCAAAGGTCCAGAAGCACATATAATTAAGGAATGGGGAGTGGGGAATACCAAGGAGACTGGTCTGGCAGGAACATATTCTTAAGGTAGGAGGTGGACTGCATTGGTAGGGTGTGAGGAGCTCAGGGGGCTTTCCAAATGGTGCTAATGGTAAAGAACCTGCCTGCCAATGCAGGAGACTTAAGAGATGTGTGTTCAATCTCTGGATCAGAAAGATCTCCTAAAGGAGGGCATGGCAACCCATTCCAGTGTTCTTGCCTGGAAAATCCCATGGACAGAGGAGCCTGGCGGGCTACAGTCCATGGACTCGCAGAGTTAGACACACTGAAGTGACTTAGCATGCATGCCCAGGAATTTACCCTATCTGGACAATGGTTACAAATCTTTGAGTAGGTCTAAGGTATGAAAAAGTGTATAATTATGGGTGTAGTGGCAAGAGAAAAACAAACATGTTTTCAGTTCAACTTGTGTGACTACTTTTGATATTGAGATTTGATAACCGGATTTGAAGTGAATGCAGATAAAAATCCTTATTTCCCATCTCCAGCGATATAAGTAAACTAACAAGTGGTAGAACAAGGACTAGAAGAGCAGACCACTCCTTGGACTGCAGAACAAGGGGGGTTTCAGGAACAGACAAGTAGGCAGACAGGGAAACTCTGAGACTGGGAAAGATCAAGTGTAGCTGGGCGTAGAGAACCTGAGTTCCAGATGTAGTTACTGTTTTTTAAAAATAATTAATTTTGACTGTGCTGGGTCTTCGTTGCTGTGCTTGAGCTTGCTCTAGCTGCAGTGAGCAGGGGCTGCTCTTCCTTGCAGTGCACGGGCTGCTCACTGTGGCGGCCTCTCATTGCACAGCAGGGGCTCTAGGTGCGTGGGCTTCAGTAGTTGTGGCTCCAGGGCTTAGTTGCACTGCAGCATGGGGTCTCCTTGGACCAGGGATCAAACCCGTGTCCCCTGCAATGGCACGCAGATTCTTTACCACGGGACCACCAGGGAAGTCCTATAGTTATTATTTTTAAGTTACACACAGCAGAAATGGGATTTCAGTCAGTCGTCAGTCAGATCATCAGTTTAACTATCACAGTCTCAGTTCAGTTCAGTTCAGTCGCTCAGTCATGTCCGACTCTGCGACCCCATGGATTGCAGCATGCCAGGCCTCCCTGTCCATCACCAACTCCCGGAGTTCACTCAAACTCAACATCCATCTAGTCGGTGATGCCATCCAGCCATCTCATACTCTGCCGTCCCCTTTTCCTCCTGCCCCCAATCCCTCCTAGCATCAGAGTCTTTTCCAATGAGTCAACTCTTCGCATGAGGTGGCCAAATACTGGAGTTTCAGCTTTACCATCATTCCTTCCAAAGAACACCCAGGGCTGATCTCCTTTAGAATGGACTGGTTGGATCTCCTTGCAGTCCAAGGGACTCGCAAGAGTCTTCTCCAACACCACAGTTCAAAAGCATCAATTCTTTGGTGCTCAGCTTTCTTCACAGTCAACTCTCACATCCATACATGACCACTGGAAAAACCATAGCCTTGACTAGATGGACCTTTGTTGGCAAAGTAATGTCTCTGCTTTTCAATATGCTATCTAGATTGGTCATAACCACAGTCTAGTATTATGTAAAATCAAAAGACTTTGGGATGGCTGTGTAAGGATATACGTGTAAGAACAGTCCAACTCTCACATCCATACATGACCACTGGAAAAACCATAGCCTTGACTAGATGGACCTTTGTTGGCAAAGTAATGTCTCTGCTTTTCAATATGCTATCTAGATTGGTCATAACCACAGTCTAGTATTATGTAAAATCAAAAGACTTTGGGATGGCTGTGTAAGGATATACGTGTAAGAATATATGTACAGTACATATATATGATGATGTACTATATATCAACAGTAGTGATAAATAAAGGAAACCTCCTAAATATTTATTGATAGGGTAGTAGTTCCAAACATAATGGGATAAAAGTGTTAGTTTCTCAGTTATGTTCAACTCTTTGTGACTCCATGGATTGTAGCCTGCTGGGCTCCTCTGTCCACGGAATTCTCGAAGGAAGAATACTGGAGTGGGTTGCCATTCCTTTTTCCAGGGGATCTTCCTGACCCAGGGATTGAACCAGCAGCTCCTGCATTGCAGGTAGACTCTTCACCATCTGAGCCACTAGGGAAGCTATAATACTACTGAATAGTATTTAAAATGACATATTAAAGTTTACTTTGTGACACTGGCACAATGGCCAATTTGAAATGTAAGTCAAGCTTATAATTATGAGATACCACTGGCAGGATGATATAGTACATGTAAAACAGCAAAGAGCAGGGCATTTTGAATAGAATGATTTCATTTTCAAAAAGCTACAGCAATGAGAATTCCCTGCCAGTCCAGTGCTGGTGCTTTCATTGCCGAGGGCCCAGGTTTGATCCCTTATTGGGTAACTAAGATCTCACAAGCAGTGAGGCATGGCAACAAAACAAATCAAATAAACAACGACTCAATGCTTTCATTGCCGAGGGCCCAGGTTTGATCCCTGATTGGGTAACTAAGATCTCACAAGCAGTGAGGCAAGGCAACAAAACAAATCAAATAAACAACCTAACCAAACAAAACTAATAAAACAAAACAAAAACTACCATGAACAAGACAATTAAAGTTATCAATATCTGAAAGAAAGATTAACTATCTCCATGTCAGATGATATGATCTCATGCATAGGAATCCAAAAGAATACACTAAAAAATCATTGGAACTAAAAACAAGCTCAGCAAATTGTCAGGATGCAAGATCAACATACAAAAATCTATTGTATTTCTATAGAGTATCAATGAATAAACCAAAAATGTATCAAGAAAACCATTTATAATACCACCACCAAGAATAAAATAGGAGTAGAATTGAGAATCTAAAAATAACCTTCACAGATAGGATCAATTGATTTTTTGAAGAGGATGTTAAGACAATTAAATGGGAGTAAAGCAGGGGTCTTTTCATCAAATGGTGCTGGAACCACTAGCTATCACGTGCAAATGAATGATGCTGGATCCCTATTCCACAGTACATACAAAAATTAACTCACAATAGATCAAAGACTTAAAACTCTTAGAAGAAGACACAGATGCAAACTTTATGACTTTGGATTAGGCACTGATTTCTTAAATGTGACACTGAAGTCACAGCAGCCATGGGGAGAACTGGGCGCTGACTCAGTTGATGACCAGAAGGTTTATGACCACTAGACTCTGGGAAGGGCATTACCCAGAGTGAGCTTCAGTCAGTACCAGGAGAGGCAGAATGGAATGATTTCCCTGATACTTTCTAGTGTTACGTCAACAAGAATTGAAATGTGATTTGTTTGGAGAGGTCAATGAAATAGGAAACAAAGTTTCAATTTTTCTTTTTTTTCTGACAGTGCCTAACCTACAGTGTTTCAAGAAAACCTTTAACTTTCATTTGCTCAGCTATAAACTGGGAAGAGAGATGTGTTCTTTAGGCATGCTAAGGGAATTTAGACCAAAAAAAAACCACCACCACCACCAACCCACTGCTATGCTTAGACCATATGCATAATATAGCTATTGAAAATATGTAAATCTGTGACCCTAGGGTTTCTTATAAAAAATGTATATATAGGAGAAAAAATTGCTTCCTCCTTGGAAGAAAAGCTATGACAAACCTAGGCAAAGTATTAAAACAGAAACCTCATTTTGCCGACAAGGTTTGTGTAAGTCAAAGCTATGGTTTTTCCAGTAGTCATGTACGGATGTGAGCGTTGGACCATAAAGAAGGCTGAGCACCAAAGAACTGATGCTTTCAAATTGTGGTGCTGGAAAAGACTCTTCAGAGTTCCTTGGACTGCAAGGAGCTCCAACCAGTCCATCTTAAAGGAGATCAGTCCTGGGTGTTCATTAGAAGGACTGATGCTGAAGCTGAAGCTCAAATACTCTGACCACTTGATGTAAATAACTGACTCATTGGAAAAGACCCTGATGCTGGGAAAGACTGAAGGCAGGAGGAGAGGGGACAACAGAGGATGAAATGGTTGGATGGCATCACTGGCTCGATGGACATGAATCTGAGCAAACTCTGGGAGATAGTGAAGGACAGGAAGTCCTAGTGTGGTGTAGTCCATGGGGTCGCAAGTTAGACACGATTTAGTGACTGAACAACAACAGGAAAAAAAGAAGCATCTTCCATTCAGTTCCAACAGCCAGAAAAAGTGTTGAGTGAGGGAATTCCGATTTCTGAGAAGTGGAGAAAGCACAGCTGCACAAGAACAAAAACTTAAAATATTTTTGCTGCAGTAGCTTTTCTGCCTTTAATCCCTTTAATTGACTGCTCCCAGCTACAGTGAAACACATGGTCTGTTTGAAATAAATTGTGCTGAACAGTCTGGGGAAGAAAAAGATCCTGGAAGACCATTGTTCTAGTCAGAACAGAACCACGTTTGAATTGGAAAAGTTGTGTTGGGTCTTCCAAATCTTAGGGGCAAACACACTTGTTGTCTCAAGGTTTTGAGGTCAGAAGTCCACAATCAGTTTCAGGGGGCTAAAGTCAAGGTGTGAGCTGGGCTGGTTCCCGCTGGAGGCTCTAAGGAAAACCCCATTCCCTTACCTTTTAGAGCTTCTAGAGGCTGCCTATGTCTCTTGGTTTGTAGGCCCTTCCTCCACCTTCAAACAACATCCCTTCAATCTCTTCTTTCATCATCACATTGCCTTCTCCTCTAACTCTGACTCCTCTTCCTTAGCTGATAAGGACCGTTATGATTACATTTGGCCCACCCTGAAAACTCATGATACCCTCCCCCAAGGGCCTCAACTTCATCACATCTATGAAGTCTCTTTTACCATTTAAGGCATTATTTACAGTTTTCACGGATTAAGATATGATTATGGGCCTTTGTCTGGCTCTAGGTGAGTGATCACACCATCGTGATTATCTTGGTCGTTAAGATCTTTTTTTGTACAGTTCTTCTGTGTATTCTTGCCACCTTTTCTTAATATCTTCTGCTTCTGTTAGGTCCATACCATTTCTGTCCTTTATTGAGCCCATCTTTGCATGAAATGTTCCCTTGGTATCTCTAATTTTCTTGAAGAGATCTCTAGTCTTTCCCATTCTGTTGTTTTCCTCTATTTCTTTGCATTGATCACTGAAGAAGGCTTTCTTATCTCTTCTTGCTATTCTTTGGAACTCTGCATTCAGATGCTTATATCTTTCCTTTTCTACTTTGCTTTTCACTTCTCTTCTTTTCAGAGCTATTTGTAAGGCCTCCCCAGACAGCCATTTTGCTTTTTTGCATTTCTTTTCCATGGGGATGGTCTTGATCCCTGTCTCCTGTACAATGTCAGGAACCTCATTCCATAGTTCATCAGGCACTCTATCAGATCTAGTCCCTTAAATCTATTTCTCACTTCCACTGTATAATCATAAGGGATTTGATTAGGTCATATCTGAATGGTCTAGTGGTTTTCCCTACTTTCTTCAATTTAAGTCTGAATTTGGCAATAAGGAGTACATGATCTGTTTTCATTCTAATCCCAAAGAAAGGCAATGCCAAAGAATGCTCAAACTACCACACAATTGCACTCATCTCACAAAGTTATGCTCAAAATTCTCCAAGCCAGGCTTCAGCAATACTTGAACTGTGAACTTTCAGATGTTCAAGCTGGTTTTAGAAAAGGCAGAGGAACCAGAGATCAAATTGCCAACATCTGCTGGATCATCAAAAAAGCAAGAGAGTTCCAGAAAAACATCTATTTCGCTTTATTGACTATGTCAAAGCCTTTGACTGTGTGGATCACAAGAAACTGTGGAAAGTTCTGAAAGAGATGGGAATACCAGACCACCTGACCTGCCTCTTGAGAAATCTGTATGCAGGTCAGGAAGTAACAGTTAGAACTGGACATGGAACAACAGACTGGTTCCAAATAGGAAAAGGAGTACATCAAGGCTGTATATTGTCACCCTGCTTATTGAACTTATATGCAGAGGACATCATGAGAAATGCTGGGCTGGAAGAAGTGCAAGCTGGAATCAAGATTGCCGGGAGAAATATCAATAACCTTATATATGCAGATGATACCACCCTTATGCCAGAAAGTGAAGAAGAACTAAAAAGCCTCTTGATGAAAGTGAAAGAGGAGAGTGAAAAAGTTGGCCTAAAGCTCAACATTCAGAAAACGAAGATCATGGCATCTGGCCCCATCACTTCATGGGAAACAGATGGGGAAACAGTGGAAACAGTGTCAGACTTTATTTTTTTGGGCTCCAAAATCACTGCAGAAGGTGACTGCAGCCATGACATTAAAAGACACTTACTCCTTGGAAGAAAAGTTATGACCAACCTAGATAGCATATTGAAAAGCAGAGACATTACTTTACCAACAAAGGTCCATGTAGTCAAGGCTATAGTTTTTCCAGTGGTCATGTATGGATGTGAGAGTTGGACTGTGAAGAAAGCTGAGCGCCAAAGAATTGATGCTTTTGAACCGTGGTGTTGGGGAAGACTCTTGAGAGTCCCCTGGACTGCAAGGAGACCCAAACAGTCCATTCTGAAGGAGATCAGCCCTGGGATTTCTTTGGAAGGAATGATGGTAAAGCTGAAACGCCAGTACTTTGGCCACCTCATGCAAAGAGTTGATTCATTGGAAAAGACTCTGATGCTGGGAGAGATTGGGGGCAGGAGGAGAAGGGGATGACAGAGGATGAGATGGCTGGATGGCATCACGGACTCGATGGACGTGAGTCTGAGTGAACTCCGGGAGTTGGTGATGGACAGGGAGGCCTGGCGTGCTACAATTCATGGGGTCTCAGAGTCGGACAGGACTGAGTAACTGAACTGAACTGAACATACCGATAGCTTTTGCTATATATGTATTCAAGACTATGCAACTTGGAGCTATGTTTTCTAGAAATGGTTGTGGAGGTCACTGAAAATTATAAGAGGAAGGACCAAATAACATTTTGCTTTACAAATATCTCTCTGTATGTTGGCAGTGCCTTTGGAGGAGAGGAAGACTGGAAGCAAAGAAATGTGTTAGGAAAATTTGGCAGAATCTCAGGGACAGATAATGACGGTTTCAGCTAGGGCAGTGGCCACACACTGTGACTGGCATCCCTGCCAGGGTCAAAGGCCTAGGACAAAGCAGCCACAAAAGGTTGGAGGGAAGGCTGAACCAGAGACCAGGGCAGCACTGGGTAGAAGCCTGCCCACGCTGAGTCACAGGTTCCAAGGGACATGGATCTCCTGAGCTGAGGCACTGTTAGGTATATTGGGTTTGAGTGCTAAGTATTTGTGGACTTGGAATGAGTGGTGCTAGTGGAATGAGGGCAGGGATGCAACATCAGCTGAGAATAAGAGCATAATCGAGGGGTGGAGCCGCCACAAGGTGGCGCTAGAGGAGCGGACTCTGGGCGAGGGATGCTGACAATCTGTGAGCAATGCAACTGCAGAGGAACTTCAGGAAAGCCACTTTTCCTTGTTTTTATTTTTCTTTTTTCAATTGTATTAGGTTTCTTGTGACCACTTTTCTATCATTGGAGCCCATTATCCTCTCTTCTTCTTCCTGGTTCTTTCTGCAATTTGACTTTTCCTCTTATACTGTGGAAAAATCTTATTGAGATATTGCAAATTTCCAATAAGGGACAATTGTTGTTTAGTCGCTAAGTCGTGTCTGATTCTTTGCGATCCCATGCATGCCAGGATCCTCTGTCCTCCACCATCTCCCGGAGTTAAGGGACAATAAGGGCAGTGAATCCTGTCCCTTGAATCTCCACGTTTCTCACTAACCCACAGCTTCCCACACTTCCCAGACACAAAAGGCCCAAAGGATAAAGTGGAATTTCTTCTTTTACACCTACATCTCTGAGAAGCAAAGGGCACACCCAAGTTTGGGGAACACATCTGAGCTGGGAGAACCAAGAAAGCTGCAAGACAAGGGATCCCAAATCCATGCATGTGGCGGGGATGGTACAGGGGTCTATGAAGTATGACAATAGGGAGAAACCCATGGAAGCTCTCAAGTGGGAGTCAGCCGGACCTCCAAGAGAAAGTGAAGTGAAATGGAAAGTAAGAATCTCAGCAGCTGGGCAAGAGTCAGACCCTGACGTGGTCAGGGAGTTTGCGGCTTCCCGACTGTGCAGCTCAGACGCATTGCTATATCGCTTATTCAATGGTTATTTGAATAAATCCTTAAATCAATGGTTATTTTACATCCTCTACCTACCAGCCACAATGCTGGGCTGTGCAGGTACAGAACTCCAGGAATTCTTGCACAGACATCGATCTGGTGATACGGATTTGGCACCATGGCCAGCTGCAAGCAGAACCAGGTGCCTCGGGGCTCTGTTGCTACTCGCCCGGGGTCGGGGGTGGGGGGAGTCGATCCCAGTCACCACTCCCAGTCCCTAGCCCTGGCCTGCTTTGGCAAGGTTCTGCCAAGTGGAAGCCCCAACAACGGCAGAACAAGAAATAAATGGATGGTGTCTGAGACAAGTTCAGGCTGCTGCCCAAGAAAGAAACCTGTAAATGCCTAAGTCATAGCTCCGGTGATTTTTCATGCAAGAATATTAAGAGATCAGGACTTCTGCAGTCAGTATGGAATTCATGTTGGCAATTTGCCTATCAGAACTCAAAACAGTTCAGGATCATTCACTCTGGCAAAAATACATTTCTGGAATGGATGTTATCAGCTCCTCTTGCACACTGGAGGAAACTGGACACTGTGGTTTAGATAACCTTGGAGAGCTTACAAGTTTAAGAGGCTTGGTTGCACAACACCCAAGATGTTAACAGCAATTCATATTCAATCCTGATGACAGAAAATTCTTGTATTCAGGGAATGCTTCCTAATCCTTGTATAATATGACAGAAAGGGCAGAACTCAAATGTAGCAGTTGAGACAGAAATTCAAGCATCAATCACACGCTTACTAAACTAGATGGAATGAGATAAGTGCTGAAACGCATCAGGAAAACAGCAGTGATGCAAGAAATGACAAACAAAACTCAAGAGAGAACTTTGAGACCTTGAGTGCTTCTTACATGAGCAATTGTGTTTTAAAAAATAGTTTATTTATTTGGCTGTGTCAGATCTTAGTTGCAGCGGCATGCCAACTCTGTTTCGGCATGTGGAGTCTAGCACCCTCACCAGGGAAACCCAGGCCCCTTGCATTAGGAGCGTGGTGTCTTAGCCACTGGGCTACCAGGGTGGTCCCAGCAATTGTTTTAAGAGGCCAGAACACTGACTGACTGTGAGGAACTGAAATCGTGCAACTCAGACTGGGACTTGAAACCGTGATCTTTTGATGGAGATTACACAACCTGGTCTGAGGACGTAATGAAGCTCAGGTTCTTGATGTCTCATCACAGGAAGAATTCAGCAATTGACAAAGTGGTAGCAAAGAAGTGGATTTATTTAGAGAAAAACACACTCCCCATAGTATGGGCTGTCTTGGAAGGCAAGAGGCCTTGAGAGAAACAAGCGGATATGAAACAGGAAGGAAGGGGCAGGGCACAACCTTTAAAAAAATGACACAGCAATAGGACATGACAAAAACTGGTTAGAACAGCTAGGTCCAAGATGGCAGACAAGTCAACCTCCAGTAGACCTTAAGCCTCAGTATACACTCACTGAGAGTCCCTTGGACTGCAAGGAGATCAACCCTGGGATTTCTTTGGAAGGAATGATGCTGAAGCTGAAGCTCCAGTACTTTGGCCACCTCATGCGAAGAGTCAACTCATTGGAAAAGACCCTGATGCTGGGAGGGATTGGGGGCAGGAGGAGAAGGGGACGACCGAGGATGAGATGACTGGATGGCATCACGGACTCAATGGACGTGAGTCTGAGTGAACTCCAGGAGTTGGTGATGGACAGGGAGGCCTGGCGTGCTGCGATTCATGGGGTTGCAAAGAGTCGGACACGACTGAGCGACTGAACTGAACTGTAACATATTAGCATGCTAAATGACATACCCACCAGTGTTATGATAGATCTCGCAAGCCGAGTAGTTGTGGCGCACAGGCCTAAGTTGCCCTGCGGCATAAGCAGCAGGGATCAACCCGTGTCTCCTGCATTGGCAGGCAAATTCTTAACCACTGGACCACCAGGGAAGTCCTCCCCTGTCCTTCAAGTGTGAGTTCTGCCCACCGTTCCCACAGTGGGAGCTGTTCTGAGGACACAGCTTTGAGTGAGTGAGGTGTAGTTGAGATCATCTGGACTAAAGGCGTGACTGAAGCCTGTCAAGGCCTCTATATAATAAAGATTCTTGTGGGTGAGTAGGGAGATCTACTTGTCTTGTTGCTGTCCAGAATAAGCTTCAATTATTATAATAAGTTCCCTTGGTTATTTTAAACCTGTCACCTACGAATCTGGAGTGGTCTACCTCTTTCTTTCATCTCTCCCTGCCCTCCGTGAATGTGGGCTGCTTTCAGAGTTAACTTAGGAAGCCCTGGAGGTTTTGAACCAACAACTAGATCCTTTACCTCCCTCAAGTATTTTTCTTTTCTTTTGGCTGCAGCTGGTAGCATGTGGGATCTTCGTTCCCCAACCAGATATGGAACTCTGGCCCTGTGCAGTGGAAGCATGGAGCTTAATAACTGGACCACTTGGGAAGTCCCAAATCTTTTTTTTTCAAATGGCACTCTTAGTTGGGATTTCTTCAAAGCAAACTCAATGACAAAGACCTGGGTGCAGGTAGTTTACCTGGAAGATGATCCTAGGAACCATGGTGAGGGAATGGGGAGTAAAACAAGGAGAAAGGGAGGAAAGTGTACAGAGGGCACGTCTAAATAATAGTGCCACCAGGGCTCCACTCTGCTGGAGGCCCTGAGACTATGTAGAACATTTACCCACCGATACTCATCCCTCACTGTTTGGGGTTGCTCCCAGGAATATTATTCCCTGGCAGTTTGGGCCTACCTTGCATGGCTTGTTTCCAGGTAACAGTCTCGGCCTGAGACAGGAGCTGCTGTCATAGGTGGGAAGGATCTGCCGGAGGTAACCTCGTCTGAGGCTGTCTGAGGAAGAGGCACCCTCAGAGTCTGCTGGACACCTCAGTGCTGCCTGCCTGGGCTACTCTAACTGAACCTAGAACCTGTATTCCACAGCTTCTTTGCTCTCTTGAAAGTTGCCCTGCGGCATAAGCAGCAGGGATCAACCCGTGTCTCCTGCATTGGCAGGCAAATTCTTAACCACTGGACCACCAGGGAAGTCCTCCCCTGTCCTTCAAGTGTGAGTTCTGCCCACCGTTCCCACAGTGGGAGCTGTTCTGAGGACACAGCTTTGAGTGAGTGAGGTGTAGTTGAGATCATCTGGACTAAAGGCGTGACTGAAGCCTGTCAAGGCCTCTATATAATAAAGATTCTTGTGGGTGAGTAGGGAGATCTACTTGTCTTGTTGCTGTCCAGAATAAGCTTCAATTATTATAATAAGTTCCCTTGGTTATTTTAAACCTGTCACCTACGAATCTGGAGTGGTCTACCTCTTTCTTTCATCTCTCCCTGCCCTCCGTGAATGTGGGCTGCTTTCAGAGTTAACTTAGGAAGCCCTGGAGGTTTTGAACCAACAACTAGATCCTTTACCTCCCTCAAGTCTTTTTCTTTTCTTTTGGCTGCAGCTGGTAGCATGTGGGATCTTCGTTCCCCAACCAGATATGGAACTCTGGCCCTGTGCAGTGGAAGCATGGAGTCTTAATAACTGGACCACTTGGGAAGTCCCAAATCTTTTTTTTTCAAATGGCACTCTTAGTTGGGATTTCTTCAAAGCAAACTCAATGACAAAGACCTGGGTGCAGGTAGTTTACCTGGAAGATGATCCTAGGAACCATGGTGAGGGAATGGGGAGTAAAACAAGGAGAAAGGGAGGAAAGTGTACAGAGGGCACGTCTAAATAATAGTGCCACCAGGGCTCCACTCTGCTGGAGGCCCTGAGACTATGTAGAACATTTACCCACCGATACTCATCCCTCACTGTTTGGGGTTGCTGCCAGGAATATTATTCCCTGGCAGTTTGGGCCTACCTTGCATGGCTTGTTTCCAGGTAACAGTCTCGGCCTGAGACAGGAGCTGTGTCATAGGTGGGAAGGATCTGCCGGAGGTAACCTCGTCTGAGGCTGTCTGAGGAAGAGGCACCCTCAGAGTCTGCTGGACACCTCAGTGCTGCCTGCCTGGGCTACTCTAACTGAACCTAGAACCTGTATTCCACAGCTTCTTTGCTCTCTTGGCCTTTTCTGTTGCACACATCCCTTTAGAATACATAATTTATTGTCATATGTTGCTTTTTTTTCTTGTTTTACACTTCTGACTCTTGTTCATTGATGTATATCCTAATTTCTAACCAAATGGCCTGGCACAGAGTAGGCCCTCACAAAGTAGTTATTAAATAAATGCATGAAATCCTGGCTTTTTGATACCTAGTGGGAAAACTGGATAACTTCATTTGTTGGTCTTCAGTGTTGGAAGAAGCTTCAGGAAAAGAACACAGTGAAACTGTCTCATGTACAAATGTGTACTATGGGGACAATAACTCAGATTCACTGATGTCCAGGACCTGTCTTTTCTAAAATACTTTGCTGTTATTATAACCATAGTATAATTTTGATTACTAATTAAACTCTACTGTAGTCCTCTTAATACTCAGTTTTCAAGGTGTTACCACATATATTATCTCATCTGATAGTTAAAGCAACTTTGTCACATAAAGCTAAAATTATTTACTATTCCCTTTGTTGAGAATCTAAGTAATTTTTGCATTCCCTTCCAAATTCAGAACAGTCTTTCAACTCCTCTCTGTCCCCTGACAATAACTATACTTTTTTTTTTTTTTTACCAGTTTTAAAAAGTGCTAAGCGTATCTAAGGTTCAGGAATAATTAAGGCTCAGTTTCTATGGCTTTTGGAAGACCTTGTTTAACTTATTTATTTTTTGGCTGTGCTGCATAGCATATGGGATCTTAGTTTCTGACCAGGGATCGAACCTGTGCCCCCTGCAGTGGAAGCGCTGAGTCCTAACCACTGGATTGCCAAGGAATTCTCAGACCTTGTTTTCTTGAACCAATTGTGATGACATAAGTTTCTTCTCTAATTTTATCTACGAGTCCTAAAAGAGCACAGATTTTGGACTACTAAATTGCTTAGAAACATTAAAGAAAGCTGACTACTGCATACTAGGACTTTGATTTCCTCTTTGTTACAGGAAATCCATTTTTGCACATATTGACTATTGTGTCATAATAAGTAAATGTGAAAAAGGACAAAGTTTTGAGAGAAGGAAGAGGCTATGATGTCTAGTGAGAGGAACCCCTATCTCACTGTGGACATGTTCAGACATGTGTCCTTATAAATCACACTTGAAACCACTTGGCCAAGAGTCAGATTTAGTGTGCGAGAACCAACCAGCTCAGAAATGACAAGGAGGGAGCCAAGGAAGGTGAGCTGAGGCCACAAAGGGTCCAGGCCTGCAGAGTGTACCTTCAGGCTACATATTTGTGTTGGCTGCTACAGTTGACTCCCTGGGCACTATCTCCAGAAACAAATGTTACAGAATAACTCAGAAACATTTAGTTACTTGCGCTGAGATTAGTATTTTCCAAGGAAATAATGTATCCACATGTGAGGGAATTGGTGGAGAGAATGAGTTAGGCACAAAGGCAAAACGAGGATGTGGTAGACTGCTACACTGGTGGTTGTTAGGGAATCAGTGAACCTCCCAGTATTCACACCCCAGCGTAGCCCCTTCCACACTGAACCTGGACTTGGCCATGTGATTTACTCTCATCTAGGGGACATTAGCAAGCTTGATGAGAACAGAGGCTTGACAAACACTCATACCTTGGAGCTTGTTTTCTTGGATTAGTCTCTGTGGAAGCCAGAGCCATGTAAGAAGTCCAGCTACCCAGAGACAGCCATGCTGTGAGGATGTCAAAGCCAGCTACATAGCAAGGCCACACGGAGAAGCAATGAGGTATCATATAGGCAAATGAAGCTTCTTGAGTCTGGAAGATAACCAGGTACCAGCCACCAGCTAAATGCAGCTGAGTGATTCCACCTGATGCCATACAGAATGGAATAACCACCCAGCCAAAGCCTCAGTCAGTCTAGCCTACAGAATCAGGGAAATAACATTGTTTTAAGCTGCAACATCATGCAGTGATTTTTATGCAGCAATGAATAACTGCAACCAAGATTTACAAGAGAAAGGGAAAAAAGAAAACTGCATTCAGGGAATAGTGAATCTTATTTGTCTACTTTTGGAGTAAGCTGAGTAGCTGGCACCCAGCAAAGAAGTAAGTCTGATATTCTGTCCTCAAGTAAACGGTCCAGGGATATCAAATAAAACAATTTTTGTTGATTACTGATTCTCAAGAAAACCTTGAAGGTTTACCTACAGAACTTATTGTATAATATCTGCCAATGTCCTTCTGTCAGTACTTTTGACTTTAATTAGCTCAGGTGAACAGTGTCTCTTGTTAGAATTTTATAGAAGAAAACAGAGATTGAGAAAAGACCCAACACAAAGTGGCCTGCAGAATCTGAACCCTCCCTCTGCCAACCCACCCTAACTTCTTTTCTTCTGTTAAAACAGCATCAATGACATATATACACTACCATGTGTAAAACAGCTAGCTAGTAGGAAGCTTCTGTATAGCACAGGAAGCTCAGCTGTGTACTCTATGATAACCTACAGGGATGGGATAAGGGGTTGGGAGGGAGGTTCCAGAGGGAGGGGATACATGTACACACATAGCTGATTCATTTTGTTGTATAGCAGAAACAAACACAACACTGTAAAGTACTTATACTCCAATAATAACATTTAAAAAAGAATAAAGTAAAAACAGCATCAGGGACTTCCCTGGTAGTCCAGTGGTTAAAAATCTGACTAGCAATGCAGGGATGCAGGTTCTATCCCTGGTCGGGGAACTAAGACCCCACATGCCACGAAGAAACCATGCCACTGCTGAGCCTTGCATGCCACAGCTAGAGAGTTCAAGTGCTGCAGAATAAATAGATATTAAACAAAACAAAAACAGCATCACTGACATCAGCAGTTTGTCTGTCCAGCCTTTTAGTCAATAGTCAGAGCTACCTAAAAATGGATCATCTTAAGGCTCAGGGCTTTGCAAACATCCCTGGACCTGAGTTCCAACCATGGTACTGTACCAAGGAGGCAAGGGTGGAGGGGCACTTGGGAGGCAGGGTCCTGGAAATGAGAGCTACTTCCCAGGGCCAAGTGGAAACTGGGATCTATCTCCCTGAATGGTGGGACTAAGAGGATGACAACAACAAAGGACAAAAAGGACAAAGAGGAGGTTAACCGGTGACAGAGAAATGCAGACAGAAACAGAGGAAAGAGCTGAACATTCACAGAACAGAATTACACAAAGTTAAGCAGAATTAAAATTTATTTGGAAGACAGAGTGAGTCCATCACTGGTGACTGGAGCTCTGAGGCTGCACTTTCTCCTCAGGAAGCTGGGCTGGAATGGGGTGGGCTGTGTTTGGCAAGGGCTGTGGTGGTTTGGGATCTAAGTAGATGAGCAGAATTAGATTTTGAAGACTGACACTTTTCACACCAACCCAAAACTCACCCATTTGTCTTCTGCAGCTCTCCGTTACCCATTGTCTCTACTCCCTGGGTTAACTCCCATTTTCTCAACCACCTCTCACCTGCCTGGTTCCCCAGCTGGGCCTCGGGTCGGTCTCCCCAGAGCACATGCCTTGGGTCATTGAGGAACCGCTGGCTGCGCTGGCATGTCAGGCAGGTCTGTACAGTCCAGCGCTGACCCTTGCAGCCTGGAATGCATGTGGGAGAAAGAGAGTGCCCAAGTTTAGGAGAAGAAAAGGTCTCCTGAACCCAGTGTTGCCTCCATTGTTTTCTAGTAGGGATTCTCCTCCCTCCCCACCTTGAATGCAAATTTGATGGTGTCAAAGTCTATCATATTCTTGGCACCCTTTAAGACAAAGTCCAAACTCCTTAACAAGACTCTTCAAGATCTGCCCTGCTTCCCTTTCCCACCTCAGGTCTTGCCCTTGCCCACCTCAAGGCCTGCCCCCTGAACTCTCAGTTCCTTGACAGCACCACAGGCTTTCTTTCCTGAGGCCTCACAAATGGCAAGGATTTCCATCTTCTACTCCCCTGCCCTTATAATGAACCTCACACCACTGGTTTAAGTAACTTAGTATTCTACTCCCCTAACTGAAGCATTTTTCTAGGCTATTCTAATCCTTCCTGTCTTAGTCCATCCCATGAGACCATATTTCAATGAGAATGTTGATTCTAGAGCAATCCTTGATACATCTCAGAAAAATAATTCTTGAGTGAACGAATGAAGATGGGAATCATCCTCTATGATGTCAAATAACATCTATTATCATGGCCGGGCGAGGCTGACTCTCAGGGCAACGTCATTTTCCTACTGCCCAGATCTGTCTGTCCAAGTGGAGTTAACAACTCAGAGAAAGCCACCGACTCCAAATCCCACACCTGGCACGCGTCTGCCTCGAGAAAGGGATCACTGCCCGTCCCCTCCCCAGCCCACAGGTGTTCCTCATACATCCCACCTCAGCAAGAGGGTACTCACGTCTCTGCCGCTGGGTACAGGTCAGACCCGGGATGAGGAGGGAAGAGCAACCACGGCAGAGAGTTCGCTTCACCGAGGGGTCCCTGGGGGCGGAGGCAGGTGGTGGTCCGGACGTCCGCTCTCCTTCTCCAGTCCTTCCCCCGTCCCGCCCGCTGCCGGGCTCTATAACCCCTCTTACCGCCGTAATACAAGCCGCTTCGCTATGGTCCTCTCCGTGTGGCAGTAAAACCTCGCTAGCGCCTGGTTCTCTGGGTCCTGCGCGAGGACGCAGTGGGCGGCCTGGGGAAGTGAGCTGTCACTGGGGGCCCTCCGCATTGGGTTCCCCGCCGTGCGTGCGCCGCGGACTCACCTGGTACAAGAAGCTGAGCCTCTGGAAGGCCTCGCGGTCCTTCACCTGCCCCGCCATCCGCGCCGCGCGAACTCTCCACACGCGACCGTCCACAGGCTCCGCCCCCAGGATAGCCACGCCCCCTGCGTGCGCGCAAGACCTCCTGGGAATTGTAGTTCCGGGAGCCATGCGCGCTCCTTTCCTTCTGGCCTTCCCTTCTCTGGCGCCACCCTATGGCCTCACAGACCCAACTGTTCGCAAATCCACCCCCCCTTGCAATCAGAGCCCAGGGGCCTCCTCCTAGTCTTTCTCAAGCCAATAATATTAGGCAGAGACTGGAGAAGTTAGTTGAGCAGAAGAGTCTTAAAGCCCTAAACATCGTTAGGACAGAAAACTCTTTTTTTAGGCAAATAGGTTGGGAGATGATTAGGTGCAGTTTATACCCAGCTAGACTTTCTGACCTATGCTCCTGAAGACAAAGGCAGACGCCTGGAAGACTTACAGACAGAAGCAGCAGGTCTCCCTTTTTTAAAAAAAGGCACTGGTGCCAGTGGGAGTGACGCTGAAAAGGATCATGAGGGTAGTGGAGAGGGGAAAGAGGGCTCCTGGCCTTTAGAAAGCGCAGCTTCCTCCCAATGTTTTCCACTTTCCAGATGCAGTGCTGGCCACAGTAGGGGATCCTCACTAACCCCTAGTCTTAGGAACTGAGCAGAGAAACCTTTCAACAGCATCCGCCTGAAGAAACATCCCCTGTAGTACTTCACATCCCTTCCTTCCATCTCTGCCTCTCCTTTGCTGTTTGACCTCCTGCTTCTGCTTCATAATTAATACTGCTCCCTCCTGAGGTTAGAAGTAGAGGGACAGAATATGCATAAACCCTGAGACGGGGAGAGGGTAGCAATGTCAGGAGAGCATAATTCTCTTCTCTCTCAACCACTGCCCCGCCCCCACACACCTTGCCCCAACCAGGACTCCGGTTTGAAAGAAATGGCTGAAATTTCCTCTCAGATTACTTTCATAAAGGCCTCCAGACTCAAATGAGGCGTATGATTAAAAGGCAGATATGCCCAGGCCCACTCCAGACCTCAATCAATCAATCACTGAGGGCAGGCACCAGGAATATGCTTTTTTTTTTTTTTTTGAGGCCACACTACAAGGCTTGTGGGATCTAAAGTTCCCCGATCAGGGATCAAACCCAGGTCCCCAACAGTGAAAGTGTGGAGTCCTGACACTGGACTGCCAAGGAATTCCAAGGAACATGCATTTTTAACATTTAAGTTTCTAACACATCACAGAGGTTGTCGTCAAATTACCACAGGACACAAAGATTACTTCAGTGGATCCTTTGTTCCATATTATGTTTTACCAACCAAAGCATCTTGCCACAAAGAACCACAGTCAAGGCACAAAGGTAAGAGGAGAGTGTGGACGAAGCCCTGTTGAGGTGGTAGGAGGAGCTGAAATGCCCTCAATAAACTGCAGTTTCTTGTCCCAGTCTTCTGTGAACCCCTGATTAGCCAGTAGCAGATAATCCAGTCATTTTAGTTTGGTTTGGCATGCATTGCGTTACCTTTTCTGTAACATATGTACCCTATAGGTTGTTTATTTTGGCCTAACATTAAAATGATTTACATTCTGTGATAGGAGAAATGGCAAAATGTGAAGGATGGCAACAAACGAACAAAAAATCGGCTCTTATGAACACTAGTTTCAGGCCAGATGCACACAGGCCAAAGGAAGTTGCCTGTCTGGCTCTTCCCTAAACGTACTACCCTCTTCTACCCTGTCCCCAGGGTAAGGAAGACACCAGTTTCTTTCTCCCTGTCTGGCTTGGATACCTTAGCCAGGTAACAAGGCTGACAACTTGGGAGCAGCTACTTGGAGGCATTCTTTAAGGCCAAGGCTTTGGATAGTAATGCTTTTCTCTTTCCTCTAATACCTGACTCTCTCCTTTCCAAGTTCCCTTGGGGAAGCAGTGAGAGGGTAGACATGTCTTGCATGATCTCTTGCATCTTGCCCCTCCAGATGAGCAAGGTAACAGCTCTTGGAGACAAACAACTACAAGAAGGCAGGCGATAAGCCAGGCCTGCTGAAGATGGAGGCAGGGACCTGGGTTCTCTTTCTTCTTACTCTCTCCTCCTCACATTCCTACCTCTGGCCAATCCTATTCATAATGGAACCAAAGAAACCCTTCTCTCTTTCTTTAGCCTTCTTTCCTGACCTTCATTCTAAACTTCTTGATGCCCAATCTCTGCCCTGAAAATAACTCCTCAACTTCTAGACCCGTGAGAACAACTGTCATTCACCTTTATTTAATTAGAGGTACAAAGACCCCTGTGTTCTTCCTAAAAAAAAAAAAACAAGAAGTCTATTCTGGGTCAAAGAACCCCCTGGAAGTCTGTACAGGGGTTTCTGTTTCCTCCTCTGGTTTGAGCGAGTCAGACCCTTCCACAGACTTGTTTCTGGAAGTCTCTCCTTCCTTCCCAACTGGTCCTTGTGCAATAGCAAACCCGATGGACTTCAGGGGAGACCACCCCCTGAGAACCAGCTCTCCACCCTGTCAGGAGGGAGACACTGCAGTGCTCTCGACCTAGTCCAGTCCTACCTACTCCTCCATATACACCATTCGGGAAACCACACGGTTCTCCCACATGGTTCAGAACCAGAACCAGGCAGACACGAAGACATTCCAGCAGGCCACAGGAAGGAAGGCCCGTAGCTCTTGACCCTGCCTCACCCTGATGACTCCCATGCCCCGACCTGTCACTCCCAGTCTGTTGGGGGCCTGATGGTGAGTGGTGCAGCATTCTTCCGACCGGCCCGGATGCCTGGATAGAAGAGGGGCCAAAGTTTCTCAGTAAAAGTATCAGTGAAGGTGTAGATATGAGAGCGGTCTGTGACGTTGTAAAAAGACAGTGTGCCAGCCTCATAGTCTAGGAATATGCCCACCCGCTTGGGTTTCACCTTGATGTGCAAAGGGGTAAAAGGCGTGGTGGTGGCTGCATACTTGTCCCCGTTCCATAGCCGCACCCGCCAGTAGCCAGTCTCAGGAAGCGGGGTCAGTTCACCCTTTCGGCTCACGGAGTCCCGGCACACGCCCACTGCCCAGTGGGTCTTGTCGCCCACCTCCACCTCCCAGTAGTGTCGACCTGAGGTGAAACCCTCAGTAGCCAGGACGCAAGGGTAGAAGGTGAAACGCCGTGGTGTATCAGGGAGATCCCGGAGTCTTGTCTCCACGAACTTGACGCTCTTACGATCTTCCGACAGGACTAGGTTAGGATGAGCAGTTTCAGGGTCCAGGGTCACATCCGCTGGCGGGAGAAGCCACAGTGGGGACTAGATGAGGATGGGAATAGCTAAACGCCCCCACCTCACTCTTCCAGCCTGCCTTTACAGAGCCTGTCCTGTGAAAGCCCCCAGAACCCCGTGGTTTGGTTAACCTTCTCAATCCTCAGTGTCACCTAAGGGAGGGGAGGGGAGGACGGAAGGGAACAATGGCTTCTCATCCTGGCCCTAAAATAAACAGGTAATGATCTCTTGACTCTGCAAGGGCTGGTGCTTGAGGCTCCTGCCTGGTCCTCCCTCTTCCTCTGAGATCATCATGCATCTCACTGGGTGGAGAAGTACAAGGCACAGACCAAGGGCCAGAAACAATGAAAATGTTAAGAAGGACACAGAGCAAGAGAGCATTACAGTCTGGCGATAGGGTGACCATGTGTCTGTTTTCCTATAACAGGCTGGCTTATGCTTGTTTTCTAAGTATTAACGAGATTCTCTTTCATTCTCAAGAGGAGACCAGTTTTCAGCAAATTATTTAACCTCTCTGGGTCCCTACTTAGAAAAGTGTGGGACTGAGACCAGTTTTTGACAAATTATTTAACCTCTCTGGGTCCCTATTTACAAAAGTGTGGGACTAAGAGCAGATGACACCTGAGGCTTCTCACTCTGAGTTCTGCAACTCAGAGTGAGATTAGAAGCCAGGTAAAGGAGTGGATATGGATACAGGCATGAAAAGTGACAGCAGGAATAACTGAAGTCCAGATAAAGTAGGACCTAAAGACTTCCTTCTCTCTGTTGATTCCCTTTGCTAGTTTCCTTTTGGGAACAACTCACCAATTAGCTGTTTAAGGATTTTCCTTAGTGCAAAGTACTGTCGGGGGAAATTGCTGAAGTTCTTTTCCAGCTCTATGGATACTGAAGTCACCTCCATGGTCTTCACCTTCTCACATCTAGGAGGGATGGGGAGATAGGGGAAGAAAGGGCAGGGTCAGGGGAAGCTCCAGCTTAGTCACTATTCAGATGCTGTCATCTTTAGGGAGAAACTAAAATTATTCATCCTCGTACTTTTTCCTCTCTCAGACAAGTACTCACTGCTTTCTTTTGCCTATCTGTGGAAAGAGAGATGGTCCCCTGGACAAATCCTTAAGAATGAGTTTTAGAACTTTCTGGAGGTATTGTTATATTTCATGCAAAGAGATAGCACTCCTACTCCCCAACACATTCCTCCTTCCATCTTGTTTGGACATGATTCCACCCACAAGCCCAGGCAGAATCTGGTTCTATTACATTATGTTGGTATCTACCCTACCAAGGAAGTCCTGATGCTCAAAGGGTAAAGGGGAACAGACTAGTACTCCCAATCATTTGCTCTGTAATTGGCTTCATGGATGCAAAAACCCTTCTCCCTTTTTCTACCCAAACACTACATGACTTTCCCATTCTTACTCCCCCAGCTCCCTATTGCAGCCCTAGTCTTTAAGCCAAGACCTAACTCACTTGAAGAGATATAAGAATCACTTACTTTTCCAGGGTACTTTTGACATCCTAGAGGAAGGAGAAAAGAAAGCAATATTGGTCCTGGTAGTCAAGGGCCCTGCAGGCAAAAGGTTCCCCTCCTCCCCAAAGTTCTAGAACTATTAAACAGACACAGGACAAACTAAGGGTCACAGTGCAAAGGGGACTAACTCCAGAGGGCTCTGAGTACATCTTTCCCAACCTAACCCCCACCTTCAGCTCTTAATCATCATGAAACTTGGTAATTGATGTCACTTCCAAATAGTTTCCTGTGTGTTTGTCTTTGTTCCTCAAGAACACCGGGACCTCAATGCCAGGGATAGGATTGTGTCTGCTCTTTGCTCTGTCCCCCAAGTACCAACCACACACCTGCCTCCTCGAGAATCAGTAGAGATAGTTCTAGACTGCTGGCATAGGAATGAATCACTCTCTCCCATTGTGGTTTGGTATCCCTTGTCTAGTATTGGTTAATAAATATTAATAAGTGCGTGCCAATCCTGATTTGTGAATACTTGGGGTCCAGAAGACAAAGAAGACAAATCTCTGCCCCGCCAAGGATTTCCCAGTTTAATGTGGAAGGCAGAACCACATACATGAAAGGACATGAGAATAAATACCAAGCAATATATAACATGCAGATAAATATACAACGAAGCCTCACTGATAAATGCTGGTAATGTGATCTCTAAGATAAGAAACATGTTTCCTGGAATCTTGCTGACACCATTCATTTGCTTAAGAAAACAGACTATTTCAAACATTTTAGAGGCACTATTTACATATCAAAAGGAGCATGTTACTATACATTGTTTCAAGTGTCATCACACTATATTTCTATTCTTTTTGAGCACTAGGTAAATTAAGTTCCAGGACTTAAAAGTAACGGTTACTGCATTTTATACAATTTTTTATGCATAGATTTTTCACTAATTTAGACTAGACTGCCTTCTTCTCAAAAAAATTGAGTTTTTTCTTTGGTACAAATTAAGCACGTAATTGTTGACAAGACATAAGAACACAGAAGTGATCAAAAGGGGATGTGAGAAATCAGAGAAGCCTTTCTGTAGAGAAAGATCCTTTGAGCATGTCTGGAAGAAAGAACTGGATTTAGAGAGGCAGAGTGGAGGAGTGAGCATTGCAGGCTGACAGAATGACCTGTGCAAAGCTAGACTGTGCTCGGCCTGAGTGGCTATGCAGGGGCAAAGGTCGAACCTTAAGCATCTCGAAGCCCGACTGTAAGCACTTGCCCTCCACCTCAGCAGCCAAGTGGGCGAGGTCCCGGCGCTTGTCTCCAAGGTGAGCAGCATTTTCTCGGAGGCGCTGTAGAATGTCCTGTTCCTCCTCCTCCAGCCTTGAAAGTAACACCTGCTGCTCTTCATCCAGCCGCCGGTGAAGCTCTTCAAATTCCTTTAGGATCTGCTGTCGGCGACTCTCCACTAGTCTCTGAGAACAGAGGGTGGGTGTTATGTTTAACAGGGTCAGTGGGGCATAGGATACCTTTCCTCACCCACCATGTGTATGAATTCACAGACTTCAAGTGTCATTGGAAAGAGTTTAAAAGGACACTCATGTTTCTCTCCATTGGTATTTCCTTCTGTAAAGAATAGCCCATCCCCATTAGCACCCTTACTGATAACTTGGGATGAAGATCACTGAGATAAAAAAATAAACCAATGCTGAAAAAATTATTTTATTTACTAAATTAACTTCTAAAAAAGCTATACTTTTATGTTTTAGTAAAAAAAATTGAACTCAATAATATGACAAGTACTATTACAGAGATACCGCTGTAATAATATGACAAGTACTGATAGCAGAGATACCTCTGCTAGTTCCAGCTAATGCAAATTGTGAAGAAAAGGAAAGCACAAATACTGGAAAGTTAGAGATTGTCATCATTTGTACATTGCAAGACATCTACTTGATAAAAACTAGAGATGGAAAAACTGGAAAAGTATCAGAATCAGTAAGATTTTAGTAATGGACTGTTATAAAATATAAATTTAGATTTCAGGGCTGAGCCTGCTAAACAGTTTCAAGTCACTTCAGAGATTGACAGTTTACACCCCAGGAATGGGTTATAGATATGAAAAAATAAAAGGGGCACTGGGTCTGGAGGTGGGGATGAGGGAGGGAGGAAAGAGAATTCAAAAGGTCACTGAAGGAAAGTTGGTGATTGGTGACAGTTTCTGAGACCACTGAAATGATAATTTACATTAAAAAAAAAAAACCACACCACAGTTCTAATCAAGCATTTAGCAGGTTTTTAAACTTTTTATTTCCTTCTCCATCCTTTATCCTTAAGAATGTGATCAATAGGAAGAGGAAAGCTAATGATTACGAATAAGCTTCATTTTCAGATTTTAAGTTTCAGGACAATAACTTTTTTAAGTTTACTTTTGCAATCAAAATTAGTTCAACTTTTTAAAAATTCAAATGTTTATTTTTAAAATGCATAAAGGATTAAGGTAATAATACTTGCTTCCTCTTGAAATGTTGTCATTGTTAAAAAACAAACAAACACTAGTGTTTCCACTAATTTCAAACCTGTGCTTAGTTCTTGGTAATCCCTAAATCTCATTTATTTCTTCTGGAAGGCTTTAATGACACTGAGTTTCTCTGCCTTATTCTGGGAATTTGCAACTGTGCTTTTTGTGTCTGTTGTTTCTATCTTCTCTACCTTACAGTAAGCTCAAGGAGGGCAAGGACCGTGTTTTAGGTCATCAATGGCCCGGTGTCAAAGACAGGGTGTGGCCTATACTGGAAGCTTAATAAATATTTATTGATTCCTGCAGAATTAGTATCTCTGGTTTTGCCACATACTGGCTGTATGATCTTGGACTAGACACTGATCCAGTTCTGTTTCCTTCTGTGTAAACTGGGGATAACAAGACTTATCTTATAGGGTATCTAAGTTCACTCTTGCCTAATATGCTTTGCTGGACTCCCTTCTCCTTTTCTTGTACCTTCTCTGTGTTCCACTGGGGCCAAGTCTAGCCTGACCCCTTAGAACTTAAAACTGGGCAGAACCAAGCCTAAGACCTAATACAATACTTTAAGTTTGGAATGTCATGAACACCTAATGAATTAATGTCCTATTATTACTGTTACAATTAATACATGTTTCACTGTTCAATAGAAGAAATAAGGCAGGTATCAAAATACCAGTCTACAAATACTATAGAAAAGATGTGAAATTGTATGAAAATTAAGAAAGCGAATTTCTGAAGGGTCAGGAAAGGCTACATAGTAAATGGTTTTCATTTTAGGATGGACAGGATCCTATAGGTAGAAGATGGGAAGGGGAAGAATATTCTAGGAAACCATACTACCTAGCACACTCGAGCTTATGTGAATTAAGAGAATGTGGTCCTAATGTGGCTGGGGGGTTCTGGGAGCTCTCGGGCAGCTTCTTCATCCTTCCGCCCCAGTGCACCTTCCACATTCTCCAGCAGAGAGCCTCCTTCCTGCTCTACAAAGAAAAGGAGACCAGCGGCCATGAACTCCCTCAACTCGCCAAATCCTTCACCCCTTATATCCTTCTCCTCAATTCTTAATCCATAGCAAATAATTTAAGCACAATGTTTAATGACAATCAAGCTTAATAAAATATCATTGTTTGTGAGAGAATAGCATTTTTTAATAAATCAAAATGGTGGATTAAATAATGGGTCATTAATGTTTAGTTTTTGGCTTCCCTGGTGGCTCAGAGGTTAAAGCGTCTGCCTCCAATGCGAGAGACCTGGGTTCGATCCCTGGGTCGGGAAGATCCTCTGGAGAAGGAAATGGCAATCCACTCCAGTATTCTTGCCTGGAGAATCCCATGGACGGAGAAGCCTAGTAGGTTACAGTCCACGGGGTCGCAAAGAGTCGGACACGACTGAGTGACTTCACCTAATGTTTAGTTAAATAATGTTCAGTTAAATAATGTGTGGCTAATGTTCAGGGATTCCCTGGTGGCTAAGATGGTAAAGAATCTTCTGCAATGCAGGAGACCTGGGTTTGATCCCTGGTTGGGAAGATCCCCTGGAGAAGGGAATGGCAACCCACTCCAGTATTTCTGCCTGGAGAATTCTATGGACAGAAGGAACCTGGTGGGCTACAGTCCACAGGGTCACAAACAGTTGGACACGACTGAGTGACTAACAATGTTCAGTTAACTGCCTGTAGGGCAGGCCAAACGGGACTGCCTGCCTTTACCTTGAGTTCGCCAGGCTTCTTCTCCTCAGCAGACTTACAGCGGCTAATCTCCTGCAGCTTCTGCTCCAGGGGCTCCAGGCACTTCTGCAGTTTTTCCTGAGAGGTGTGAAGTAGGAGAACAACATTTGTGGTTGGCTGGTACAGCCTATGTTCAGAGCCTAACCCATTTGTTTTAAACTACTTGGTTCCTATTCATCTCAGTTCAGTTCAGTCACTCAGTCATGTCCGACTCTGTGACCCCATGAATCGTAGCATGCCAGGCCTCCCTGTCCATCACCAACTCCCAGAGTTTACTCAAACTCATGTCCATCGAGTCAGTGATGCCATCCAGCTATCTCATCCTCTGTCGTCCCTTTCTCCCCCTGCCCCCAATCCCTCCCAGCATCAGGGTCTTTTCCAATGAGTCAACTCTTCACATGAGGTGGCCAAAGTACTGGAGTTTCAGCTTTAGCATCATTCCTCCCAAAGAAATCCAGGGCTGATCTCCTTCAGAATGGAATGGTTGGATCTCCTTGCACTCCAAGGGACTCTCAAGAGTCTTCTCCAGCATCACAGTTCAAAAGCATCAATTCTTCAGTGCTCAGCCTTCTTCACAGTCCAACTCTCATATCCCTACATGACCGCATGAAAAACCATAGCCTTGACTAGATGGACCTTTGTTGGCAAAGTAATGTCTCTGCTTTTGAATATGCTAAGTTGGTCATAACTTTCATTCCAAGAAATAAGCGTCTTTTAATTTCATGGCTGCAGTCACCATCTGCAGTGATTTTGGAGCCCCCAAAAATAAAGTCTGACACTGTTTCCACTGTTTCCCCATCTATTTCCCATGAAGTGATGGGACCAGATGCCATTCAGTTTTCTGAATGCTGAGCTTTAGTCCAACTTTTTCACTCTCCTCTTTCATCTGACCACATCTTAATCCAACTCTGTTCCTTGCTATGAAGTGTCAACTTCCTACAGGTCCCTCCTCTTGCCTCCAGCCTGTCTCCATGCTTTCCTTGCTTGCAAAATTTTCATTGAATTTCCCTGTGTCCAGCTGTCACCAACTCTCCGTTCTTCCCTAGCCCTATTCATTTTCTAACTGAAGGAACTGCCTGTATTGACCGGCAGTTATGTACCCTTGTACCCTGATATCCTTCTTTTTTTTGGCCACATGGCATGCAGGATCTTAGTTCCCTGACCAAGGACTGAATCCCTGCAGCACTGGAAGCATGGAGCCTTAACAACTGGACTGCCAAGGAAGTCCCTGATATCCTTTTTTAAATTTGTTTTCCTATACAACTCTAACCACTTGCAAATAAAATAAAATCTTGATTATTCTGTGAACTACCATAAAGTCTTGTTTGTAAGACTTCATTAACATAATTAGGCAAACTACTTGATAAAGTGCTAAGACAGTAAAATCTCTAGTTCCTATTACTCAAACACTTACCCTGGGTCTCAGCAGTGTTAAACCAGATGCCATGTTACCCATTATCTGGGGAAGATGAAAACAACTGGTTTAGCTGTTTTCATCTAAATGGTTGGCATAGTTTAGAATGGTTAGGATCATTCTAAAATGATTTTCAGTTCAGTTCAGTTGCTCAGTCGTGTCTGACTCTTTGCGACCCTATGAATTGAAGCATGCCAGGCCTCCCTGTCCATCACCAATTCCTGGAGTTCACTCAAACTCATGTCCATTGAGTCAGTGATGCCATCCAGCCATCTCATCCTCTGTCATCCCCTTCTCCTCCTGCCCCCAATCCCTCCCAGCATCAGAGTCTTTTCCAATGAGTCGACTCTTCGCATGAGGTGGCCAAAGTACTGGAGTTTCAGCTTTAGCATCATTTCTTCCAAAGAAATCCCAGGGCTGATCTCCTTTAGAATGGACTGGCTGGATCTCCTTGCACTCCAGGGGACTCTCAAGAGTCTTCTCCAACACCACAGTTCAAAAGCATCAATTCTTCGGCACTCAGCCTTCTTCACAGTCCAACTCTCACATCCATACATGACCACAGGAAAAACCATAGCCTTGACTAGACAGACTTTAGTCAGCAAAGTAATGTCTCTGCTTTTCAATATACTATCTAAGTTGGTCATAACTTTTCTTCAAAGGAGTAAGTGTCTTTTGTTACCTGTTCCCAATACCAGTGGGTAAATAAGCGGTGTGCTGAGCAGGGGGACCAAAAATGAAGGAACCAGACCACTTTTTAGTTCTTCTTAAGTCTGAGATTCTCTGTGTGGTTTCATTCATTTATGAAAAATAGGATACCTTCTAAGATCACACATACTCAAATGTGTTACAAAAGTCAAGAGAGACATTTGGGCGGTACTTCTTACTGCTCTTCTTCATGCCTGAGGACAACCAATCAGACAGGACTATGTGCACTTCCCACCATCCCCCACCCCAGTACCTGGCTCAGGAACTTATGATTCTCTACCCAGGGAGTCTCCCATCCTCTGGGCTCCTCCCTCTTGCCCTGCATTGACATCAAGTATCTGGTTCCCTACCTTATACTCCTGTGTGGCATCGTCCAGTGCACGACGGTGTGGGCCCGGTGGGTGTGGGAAATTGCACATATCAAACACACAGCCTCCTGGTCCTCATAGCAGAAGAGGCTGAGGGCCTCATGGTGCTGGGGGCAGAGACTCTCATCTCGGATCTTCCGCTTGACGGCCTGCAGCTGCTTAGCAATTTCCACCATACTGCCCAGCTGTCGATTAGGCCGGAGACTGCGGTAGCGGGACGTCTTTCGACATACAGGACAAGGGAAGTCCCTCTCTAGGTCCTCCCACCAGCGAGTGATGCAAGCTTTGCAGAAGTTGTGCCCACACTCAATGATGACAGGCTCCTTGAGATACTCCAGGCACACAGAGCAACTTGCCTCCACCTGTAGGTTCTCCAGAGCTGCAGCTGTGGAGGCTGCAGAGGCCCCGGCTTCTAAGAGACTTGTCTCTGCCATTATTTAACTTGAGGTTAAGAAGAGAGAAGAGAAAAAAAAAGTTAGTTGGGGGGGTTAATTTTTTTGTATCCCTGGCCTGACATTTACCCCCATGTTAAAATCCTAACTCCAGATTTAGCGCTGTCATGGTATTTTTACATCTTCTGTTCCCCCAGTCAATCTCTTTGGTTTTTCCATTTCCAAAAACTGTGACTCCCACCTATGAGCAAACTGACACACAACCCTCAGTCTCGTCTTTCACCACTGCCTTCTCTTGTTAGAAGCAGAGGCTTCTTTCAAGTCTAGCCCAGAGTATTCATCTTGATCCAGGTTCATTCCACTAGTATCGTAACAGTTTCAGAAAAATGTATTCTTAGTTTGACATCTTTTTCTAATAGATGAAAAAAGAGTATGGGAAAGTGAAAAGTGCCTTAAGAGTCAAAGCATTAAGACTGCTTAAATCAAGTATATTTTAAAGGTTAATGCTACAGCAGAGTTCTACTACAATAGCCCACTGAAGCCTAAGCTTGATTCTCTGCCACTGTTCCCTCAGTCTTTCAAATAGTAAATATTGGAATGAGTTAGGCAAGGGTAACAACCTCTTCTTTTCAGAAAAGTGGACATTATGCTTCCCTTTACCAGGCCTAGAGGAAGTATGCACTCATCATGGAATGAAATGATTCACACAACAACTGTTTCCTATTTGTGTGCTTTGGATGTTTGGAGCTCCTGTAAAAGTGATAAATTTACAGCAGCTATATCAAAGAGTTTATTACTGAGCCCAGGACAATAATTTTTTGAAAAGAAGTAGTGACAAATTTATTCTAAGTATTCAGTGCTGACTGGAGTCTTTTGAAATAGTTGTTGGTAACTAATTCCTTGGATATACTGTACTTCCAACTAATAGGTTCTGGGGTGGTCGGGAATTAAGAGAGAAAAGTAAAGTGGCAATCAAAAACTCTAATGAAGCCTCAAAAGAACTGGAAATGCCCCTGAGAGATGTATAAAGCAGAAGGCTGGTCTTCTGTTCCATCCTTAAAACATAACCACTATTATCCATGAAATATTTCATTTCTCTACCCCTTAACCTTTCTTTCTAAGGAACCCAACAGAAGAAAATTTAGTAGGTCTATTTATGTGTTTAGAGAGAAGTGGCCACGTAGTGAGTTGGGTTGACAATGATTATTTCTGTATATACTGATGGCAAACGTGGAAAGTGTTTAATTTGGAGCAGAAACTGATAACATATTTGGACCTGAATTTCTTCCTCAACCACGAGAGAAGTTCAATTAGATGATTTTTCTCTACCTACAGGAACCCAACTTCGACCAGTAATTCTTCCCTTTGCCTAATCTAGAAAGTAGGCGGTCGCCTCACCCGAGATGAGTTGAATTGTAGCCTGAGTTAGGGACCAGGATGGATCTAGACTGGCGAAAAAGTAGCGTTAGAGAGAGATGGGGAAAAGGTTCGAGAAGTATGGGGAGAGGGCTTGGAGCTACAGCATTAGTGAGGCCTTGGGTCATTTCCCCCCTATTCCTCGTGTCTCAGTAGAAGGGCAAACTTCAGAGAGGTCCTCATTGTGTTTCTACCACTGTTGGGGGTCCCACCTTGCGCCCCTTTCCTGAGCGTGGTCCACAACTCGTCCCACCCCCGTCTCCATCTTCTCCAGCCTGATCTGGCGCAGGGGGGCTGGAGAGGGGGGAGAGGAAACGTCGTTGTTGGTAGGGAGGGAGGGATGCGTGTCCAGGTGAGAAGGTGTGACGTGAAGATGGGATGCCCACCGCTATGACGCAGCCGAGACCCGCGGTGACGGCGTCAGAGTTTCACCCGGGGAGGCGAGCGGCAGCGGGACGGGGTAACGGCGGGGTAGCCAAGCAACGCCGGACGCGCTGACGTCGCCGGGGCGGCAAAACGTCCGCCCGGGCCTGAAACGGGCGGAGGCAGCTGTGGTTACGTGCGGGGGGCCGGTGACGCAGTCGCGGGGCGCTAGGACGCGGCGTGCGGAGCCGGCGGGCGGGGGCAGGCCCCAGGATCCCGGCGCGGCGGCGGGACAGCACCTACCTTCCCGGCTTCGGGTCCGGGAGTGCGGGGCGCGGAGCCGCCGGAGCGCTGCCTCCCTCCTTCCTCCTCCCCCCGCCCCCGCCCCGCAGCGCGACACACAATACTCGCCGGAAGCGGAAGCCGCGCCGAGAGGCTCGTGTCAGTGGAAGCTGGGGTGTCGGCGGGCGACCGCGGCAGGGCCTAGCGGCGCCTGCCGAACAAGAAGGCGGGGGGCCGGAGGTGAGAACCAGCTGGAGGAGTCAGGGGCAGGTGGCTGGAATACGGTCGTCCAGGTGACCCGAGGAATCCGCTGGAGAAAGAGGGCCGCGCATGCGCGTGGCGGAGCGCTGAAGCCCATTGCCCTCAGGGCGCCTACGGGCTCAGGGGCAAGCGGTACTGTCCCGCCCGGGGTCCGCGCCTGGACTCTGGTCTGGCTCGGTTAGTCCCAGGTGGCGCCGGGAGCTGTCGAGGGCGGAGCAGGGGCGGGTTGCGGACTTTGAGCTACACTTCGCCTCTCTCCTGGCCGGTCTCGGGAGAAGGTGGCTCGCCGAGTCGGCGGCCAATAATGTGGCAGTCCTGCTGGTCTCAGCTGGCACGTCACTTCCGACTAGTTGAGTTTTAGGTTTTAACATTCAAGGATTAGCTCAGTCCTGCCTTGGGCTTCGGATTTTCCTTACCTTGTCCCTTCTAGGCGAGCTTTATGGAAATTATCTGCTGTCTCCGCTGGAGTGGGAGCCTCAAAAGAGCTGGTACTGCGTCTCTGCTGCTCACCTTTGCATCCTCGGCTCCTTGCTCGAGGCCCGACTGCAGTGAGCGCGCCTTGAACTCGGGTTCTGAATGCGAGAGAATCCCGTCTTTTTCCAGTTTGGGAGCTGTGACTTGAGTTTCTCCGCAGGAGTAGATAGTGCTTGTATGGAGACCCCAGACTTCTGCGTTATTACCTCCTTACTTTCCTCTCCTGTTGCTGGAAGCTTCGCAGGTCTGTGAGTGGAGAACGAGGGTGAGATGATGAGGCTGGAAGAGTCTGCTGATGGAGGTGTGATGAGACTGGGAGGAGGTGCGGAGTTGATGGAGCTGGGGAGGGTGGGTGCTGGGTAAATGGGTGATGCGGCTGGGTAGGAGTTAGTGCTCTAAGCGCAGACACGGCTGGTAGAAAAGGCAGCCCACCTCCCTTCTTCCCCCAATATTTGGCATACAGAATGCTGACTGAAAGAAATAAGCAAATTTTGGTGTCCCCTTCGAGGGGAAATGGCCATATGGCCCAGCTTGTTCCTGTGTAAGTTGTGATGCTGTTTACAAACACTGTGCAGTGTTTAACCTCGAGCTTCCTGGGAGCCAGGAACTATTTACTTGCAGAAAATATCTAATATGGGAGGTATAAAGATTTAGAGTCAGACATGCTAAGGACAGTTGATCTGCTTTTTCTTCACTGTTCTTTGCTTTTTGTTCACTTTTCTTTTTTCACTAGCCAGTGGTTGAAGATTAAATTCGATAAAATTACATTAACTCTTCTCCACCCCATTATTTGATTGTTAGGAATTTTAGGAGCAGTACGTTTTCTATTTTACGGACTGCCTCAATTCGAAAGTAGTGAAAGCCATTAACTAGGTGGTCAGCTTAAACACAGTTTAGAAGGGCATTGTCCATGTAATAGGCCAGGGGTAGATATTTTTGGCTTTATTGGCCATACTGTCTTTGTGGTATGAAAATTGCATCAGATTATACTAAACAGCATTACTGAAGTTTGAATTTCATATAAATTCTTCACCTGTTTTGAAATTTTATTCTCTTTTTTATTTTATCCCCAATCATTTAAAAATGTAAACACATTTCTTAGCTGGTGGGCTGTACAAACACAGGTGGCAGACCATAGTTTGCTGACCCCTTACATAGAACAATAAAGATGTATTTGGTGTTTTTCAAGAGAGAATAATTGAGAAAGAGGGTGATCACAGTGCTATGATCTATTTTCATCTGTCTATATGATAACACAATAAAGGAAATTTGAGATCTTAACACAAATATGTATTTGTTATGACCTGTGAAACTTGATCATGTGAGAATTATGAATATACTAATAAGATACAAGTACATTCTTTAAACAAGAAAAGGTATTCCTTGTCTAAAAAAGGGATTGTAGTTCAGGAGAGGTGGAATAACACCGAGTTGTGGTGTTGATTTAGACCAAAGGATTTCCAGCACAAGAATATGCAAAAATAAATAATAGTAATGTGAAGGATAATTCAAAAATTTTAAAGATACACTTTAATATTGTTTTTATATCAGGAAACAATATATCTGATATATCTTTTATATAGAGGATCTTGTGGAACCACTGAGTCATATAGAGGAAAAGGGGGTATTAGCACTGCAGATAGGAAACTGGTGGAGGCTGGATATACGATATGGAAGGTTGAGGAAGGAAAGGGTTCAGCTGTCCGTACTGCTGAAATTCTTACTCAGAAAAAAGCAAAGTATCTAATTTTCCCCCACCGTTTTTTTTTTTAGTTATGAAAATTTTAACACTTTTTATACTTTACATTGGCTTTTATGTTTCCAGTTCAGTAACATTGGAGTTACTTTGTTCTTTTTCAAGTCTACATTATTACTTCATTGTGTAGACATATGATTTATTCAGCTATTTGTTTAAATAAGACATTTAGAGCCTTCCGGGTGTTTATTTTTTGGCTCCGCGGCTTTCGGGATCTTAGTTCCCCAACCGGAAATCAAACCCGGGCCTTGGCAGTGAAGGCGCGAAGTCTTAACCTCTGGACCGGCAGGGAATATCCCCCAAGTCTTATTAAAGGCTAGAGTGGACGTACTTGTAATATATCTATTTCTCTCATTTTTACTCTGATAATACTAGACATATAAACACTATTAGTTTAGGTTGTACAACATAATTATTTGACATATTTGCACATGTATCTTTATACTGTCATAACATCTGTATTAGTAGGACAAACTCCTGAAAACTGAGCTTCTTTGTGAAAAGGCATGGAAATTTAAAATCCTAATCATCTTTTCAGTTTCCTTGCCATAGGTTGTACCTATTTATGCCCACACCAGCATGTTATGAGATGACCTCTTTGCTTACAGTGGAGCCAGTGTTGATGTTTTCATATTTTAAATTTTTTGCTAATATTTTTCATTCAAAGTTTTTAATGATTGCATAACAGATCTTGTTCTGTAGGTAATGTACATTTTCCAGCCTTTTTTCAGCAGATGGGCATTTACTTAATATCCTTTATAAAAAATTTTTTAAATTTTGCTGCTGCATAAACAGTGTTAAAAGATTCTTTGAACATTTGTCCTTATGTGCTAGTGGATTTATTACTGTGAAAAAGGTTGGGTTGAAGGATATAATTTACATCAGCCCTCTGTATCTGGGGGCTCCTCATCTGTGGATATGGAGAGCTGCCGTTCTTCAGAAAGGACTTGAGCATCAGTGGATTTTGGTATCCATGGGGAATAGCTGTAGTACTAATTTTTATGAATATTTCTATACTGATTTTTAAGAAGGCTATTATTTACATTGACAGCAGTGTTTGAGCTTTCCTGTTTCCCACATCCCCAAGAAGAGATGGTTATTATCTATGTTTTTATTTCTTTCTGGCCAGAAAAGAGATGTTTGGTTATTTGAATCACATTTTTTTCTTCCTTAGTAATTTTGAGTATCTTTTTGTTGTGTTTGTTTGTTACTGGGATTTGTTTTCTGTGCATTTCCAATCTGGCTGCTTTTCCTGTTGCATTGTCTGTCTTTTGCTTATCAATTTATACATACATACCACACATGACATACTGTCCTCATTAAGAAATCCAGTCTGACCCCAGATCCTAATTTACTTTCCTATGTTTTCCTACAATGTTTTTTATTTTTTACATTTAGATCTTTATTTTTAAAAATATGATGTAGCTTGAAATTTTCCATGAATAAAAAGTTGTGGAAATTAAATAAATTTTAAAAAATATATAATGTAAAAGGAAGATCTTTATTTTTCTCTAGAGCAATGCTGTCCAATAGAAATGGAATGCAAGATACTTATGTAATTTTAAGTTTTCAGTCAAGCTGCATTAAAAAAAGTAAAAATAGGTGAAGTTATCTTAATAGTATATTTTATTTCACCAACTTAACCCATTATATAAAAATATTATTTTTACATATAATTTATTTTGAACAATTATTAAACAGTCTTTGAAATCCAGTGTGTGTTTTACACTTACATCAAATCTCAGTTCAGACTAGGCACGTTTTAGTTGATCAGTGGCCGCATGTGGCTAGTGGCTTTTGTTGAATAGCCATGTGTTATATGGATTGGATGGATGGCTCGTTGTGTTAGCTTCATTTATTAAATAATCATCTTGTTTTTGTTGAATTAAATTTCACACTTGTCATACCTGAAATTGTTTCATAGTGAGATCTGTTTCTGGATTTTTGATTCTGTATTCTAATCTATTTTATCTCTTACACCAGCACCACAGATTTTATTTCATTGAATTTTCTTAGATGTTCTTGGACATGTATTCCATATATAAACTCTAAATCAGTTTTTTTTTTTTTTTTTTTTTACTGTTCTCTCCCCTCAAAGGAATTTTAAAAACCTATTGTGATTCTACACAGAAAAGGGTTTAATGTATAATTTAATTAGGGTATAGTTGGCATTTTTTATATTGTCTTCCCAGTCAGGAATTTGGTTTGTCTTCCATTTATTCAGGTCTTGTTTTATTTCTTCAATAAAATCCTTGTTTTCAAAAAACAGATTCTTTTACCTTATTTTTTTTTTTTTTTGGCTGTATGCATGGAGATTCCCCCTCCAATTTCTGATAAGCAAACCACATGCTTCATTGCTTGATAAAGTAGAAATAATTGATATTTGACTTTCTTACATCTAGACCCCTATCATAATCTCTTACTAACAGTAAATTTTTAACTATATAGAGTTTAAGTATTACTTGCACTCCTTGTTTTCATGTGTTTCCCCAGCTCATTCTTATGCATTTGGCCAGAGAAGCTCATTTGAGATCTGCAAATCTGTATGCTGAAGATTCTCAAAATTTGTTTCTGACTTGTCTCTCTTTCCTGAAACTAAGACATCTAGAGCTCAACATGTACAACCTGAGGTTTTTCCCTGTCTCTCTTTCACGACTAATGTGTTACTGAGTTCCAGAAATTCCTAACTGCTGTCCTCTCCCCCTCTGGAGTATCAAAGAATTTGTAGATGTTTAAAAAACTACTGCAGAAATGAAAAGGTCTCACTATAGAGCCTTCAGAAATAAACTCCCTTGCCCATGACATCACCTGTGAAGTTGCTGTTTTGATTTGTTGAGTCATTCTGCTGCTCTTGCCAGCACCCCTTTCCATGTGCTAAGACAGTTACTAGCATTGATCTATCCTTTTCTGTCCAAGAAGATGGAAAATATCCTAAATCCTAGAGCATGTAGGAGGAAAACGTGTATTCTGGGGGGTATATATTGGTGTCCTAGGGTTGCTATAACAAGGTTTCATGAACTGGTGGCTTAGAAGAACAAAATTTATTCTCTCGCACGTCCGGAGGAAAACTGAAATCAAAGGTTGGTCAGGTTGATTGCTTCTGGAGGCTCTGAGGGTGAATCTGACCCATGCCTCTCTTCTAGCTCTTGGGTTTGCTGGCAGTCCTCTGTGTTCCTGGCAGTCTCTCCCTTTCCCTTGTCACAAGGTGTTCTGTGTGTATGTGTGTTTGTGTGTCTGTGTCCAAAACTTCCTCTTCTAATAAGAATGTCAGTCTTTGGACTAACACCCGTGTTAGTCCAGTATGACCTTATTTTAACTTCATTACACCTACAGAGATCCTATTTCCAAAAAAGATTACATTCTGAGGTTCCTAGTGGACATGAATTGGGAGGGGGCACTGTTCAACCCAGTATAGTATAATAGAAATAAAATTCACAGGTGTCGTGACTTCCCTGGTGGTCCACTGGCTCACTGGCTAAGACTCTGCTCCCGCTGCAGGGGATCTGGTTCTATCCTCGGTCAGGGAACTAGATCCCATTTGCTACGACTGAGAGTTCGCATGCCATGACTAAAGATCCCATGCTGCACTGAAGACCTGGCACAGCCAAATACAGAAATATTTTTTTTAAATTCACTGGTATCTCTAGACACTTCACCAGAGAGAAGTTTCCATGACACTACAATTTCCAGAGGTCCTCAGTAGACACTGACTTGGTCAGTGGACTAGTCAGATTGTAGAATAGAACCTTGGCTGCTACTCATTCATATGTACATACTTGGTTATGGGAAGCTAAGAGAACTGGTACTAAGCAGAGGAGGTTGAAAATAGACATAAAGATGACTTTTCTAACCACTCTTAATGTATGCTCTCATTGTCAGCTGAGCCTGGGACATTTGCCACTTTTGATCATCTGGCTCTGTGTCATCGTTCCACCTTGTTCTATTACTTGGTGCCAAGGGGTCATACCAGAGGTCATCTCTGGCATCCTTCCGTCTGTAGGCAAAGCCTCTTCAAATCTGAGTGACACTTCAGTAGAGGAATCATGGGACTGTCAAGTGCTCTTCCACTCCCCTTACTTGATAGGGACAGAAGAGACACTTTACCTCCTAGGAAAGAGTGCAGAATTTGGTTTTCTTGGTTTTCAAGCTGGCTGTATTTTAGGGAGGGGACCAAAAGGAGAAGAGTCTGCTCCTAGTAGAGAGAGTATATAGAAGGAATTCTATAAATGCATGTTGAATTAAGGAATTTTTTCCTCATGGGGTAGCGCTTGGCATAGTACATAGCTAAATGTTTACCTGTATAGTGCTTTGACTCCTTTGACTTCCAGAACAGCAGTATGTGGAAGTTCTCCAGTTCTCTCCAGTTCTCACTGCCAAAGTACTATCCATCAGAACTAAGTTATTTGTAGTTACCTAAATCTAGTGCCCTACGTCGCAACTAGATATTTGTTGTTTCTTCTGGATTCCTCCTAATCTTGCTCCCACCTCCAAGTTACTAACGTTTTTCTCTGCAGTACTTCTGTACTTTTACAGTGTTCTTGAATTATTGGTGTTTTTATATCTGTCCTCCACCAGACTGGGAGCTACTTGAGAACAGAAATTCCTTGTTTTCCCGTCACCTCATAGTGTCTTGACACATGGGAAGCCTTAGTTCAAAGAAGGAAATCAAGGCTTGAAAGAGTAATTTGCCTAAGGTCACACAGCTGGTGTATGGCAGCACCAGAAGGAGAATCTAGATCCTAAATCACTCAACAGCTATAAAGAAAAAAGCACTGCACAGGTGTCAGGAGACCCAAGAACTAACCTTGAGTTGGCAGCTCTTTGTGTTATCCTGCCTGGGTGCGATTCTTTACCTTTATGGTATTTTGATTCTTGTTTGTAATGCTCTTTTTAGGACCATCAACCAAAGGTACTTTTTGTATGTGTTTTTTCCAAGGAAATTGAAAAATTCTCAATTCCCTGTAGATTGATTTTAAGCTAAGCAGCTGAAGAGAGTTGTTCAGGTGCTTTATAGCGCCCTTTTGGATCTTATGTTCCAAGTCTTTGTACCTTACCTGAATGCTCTCCATAGGTGACTCCATTACCCTTTACTCTTTCTCATTTGCATGTTGAGATGTGAGATTTCTCAGGAGCAACTGCCTTCTGCTCTCCAAGGTCCTGAAAAGATACCCCTGGGCTTCCTGAAAATTCCTGTTTGCCGAATGCAGATTTGAGTTCTGATTGGTTCTTTTTTTTTTTTTTTAAGTCTTTATTGAATTTGTTACAATATTGCTTCTGATTTATGTTTTGTTTTTTGGCTGCAAGGCATGTGGGATCTTGGATCCCTAACCAGGGATCGAACCTGCACCCCCTGCGTTGGAAGGCGATGTCTTAACCACTGGACTGCCAGGGAAATCCCCTGATTGGTTCTTGAAGAAAAAGATGGCAGATAATCAGCTTATTGGAAAACACAGGAGAATGAAAGGCACTACTCAGGTGATAGAGTCAGATCTTCTGCTATTTTGTCTTTCTCCATCTCCCTCTTTTCTTTGGCTGCCTCAGTGAGTCCACCTCTGCTTCTCTTGTTGCTGAGGTCTCAGACTTTATTCTAGAGGTGCTGGTGTGACTGAACTCAGATGTAGGATTAAGGAGATTAGGACTGGAGGATTAGGGTAGGGTCCAGAAGCTGATGGGTTTATCTATCAGGGAGACTTCAGAAACTATCTCTCACACTCAGACTTTAGTCTGGGGTCAACACAGTGATGTCATTGATCATACCTTGAGGATTCACCTCAGTGAATCCCTGAGAAACTAGAACATCTTCCTCCCATCCTAAGAATTCTGCTGCTTAGGAAATGGCCCCAAAATGATAGTCCTAAAGTCCTCTCCCTGTTCCCACAGAGAACCACAGAAAGATTCAGATGAAGAGCCTGACTCTTAGGATGTGAAACTACTAGGATGAGATTTTTTTCCTTTTTTTTTTTTTAAAGAGTATTTTCTTTGCTATTGATATTCAGTGCTTTACTGTTTTGTTAATTATGTTGTTATTCCTCTCCTGTATCCCTCCCATTTAATTAATTGCCAGTTTCTGACATTTTTAAACATCTCAGCTGTCTCCTTCCATTGCCACTTTGTCCCGTTTCAGGTCTTTCCTGGATGGTGGCTGCGACTCCCTGCCTTTATCTGACCATTTGTTCTCACTCGGTTGCCCCACCCCCAGTGTTTCCTCTGTGCTGTGTCTTTGGTGATGTTTCTGACTCAGAACTCTGTCATCTGACTGCTCAGTCATTTTAATGATGACTTTTATCCTTCACCTATTGGGTAAAATCTAAATCTCTTGAATGGCTTACAAGGCTCTTGATGATCTTGTCCAGTGGACGGTCCTAAGTTTATAGATGGGGGATTTGTGAGGAAGAACAGACCATTTGCAGAGAAAGCAACCTACTCCATTGTTCTTGCCCGAAGAATCCCAGGGACAAGGGAGCCTGGTGGGCTGCCGTCTATGGGGTCACACAGAGTCAGACATGCCTGAAGTGACTTAGCAGCAGCAGCGGACAACTGCATCTTTGTGCACTTAGGTTTTTGGGGATTCCATATGTGATTCCGTTAAAATGTGGGGAGAGAAAGTTTTCTACAGTCTTTTTGGCGATTAAAGAAGGAAAGGGATCCTTCTCTTTTGTCAAAATGAGTACTTTCTAGGGAAGCCAAGATCTTTGCAAACTGCTCATAGAAGTTACTCTTTCTCTTTGTACTAACAGAGGTGGGCCATGGACCACTGAGGACACTCATTAAGCATGTACTCCCAAAATACTGAAAAGAGAGTCCATCAGAAACAAACTTTTATTAAAAGACTATGTTAGGCACTGTGCTCGGTCACGTGGATACCAGTGAACAAGACAGACATATTCCCTTCAGGAATCTACGATCATAGCTTGGAAAACAGACAGCTAGTTCTAAAGTATTGTTCTGGAGATATAACCAGTTCCAACTATCTGTTGACTTGATCGTAACCTCTTTAGAGTTACTGTCTTCATAGTCTTTTTTCTTAAGATTATTAGTTCCTCTTGTGCTGCTGCTTTTTTGCTTTCAAATCAGCATGTAACAAAGCCTTTATCGACTCTGCTGACCTATGTAGCAGCAGTCTTCCCTTTGCTGCAGTGAAAGCAATGGTGTACGTTTTAGTTTCCTCGTTCTCGCCTCTCTCTGACTTCTGCAATCCCTCTTCTTCTCGCCACTGAACTCACTGTCTTCCAGTGGTCCCCAGAGGCCTTTCCCTAGGCTTCTTTGTGGCACCTGACACCACTCATGCCTCTCCCTCCGTAGTCTCAGAGCACTGTTGGATACAGTCTGGTTTGCGCAGCCTCTCCTGTTCTCCCCACCTCTTCCCCTACCCAACTTGCTTCTCCTGTGAACCTCTGATGTTCCATTCCGTTCAGTCGCTCAGTCGTGTCCGACTCTTTGCGACCCCATGAATCGCAGCACGCCAGGCCTCCCTGTCCATCACCAACTCCCAGAGTTCACTCAGACTCACGTCCATCAAGTCAGTGATGCCATCCAGCCATCTCATCCTCGGTCGTCCCCTTCTCCTCCTGCCCCCAATCCCTCCCAGCATCAGGGTCTTTTCCAATGAGTCGACTTTTCGCATGAGGTGGCCAAAGTACTGGAGCTTCAGCTTCAGCATCATTCCTTCCAAAGAAATCCCAGGGTTGATCTCCTTGCAGTCCAAGGGACTCTCAGTGAGTGTATACTGAGGCTTAAGGTCTACTGGAGGTTGACTTGTCTGCCATCTTGGACCTAGCTGGTTCTAACCAGTTTTTGTCATGTCCTATTGCTGTGTCATTTTTTTAAAGGTTGTGCCCTGCCCCTTCCTTCCTGTTTCATATCCGCTTGTTTCTCTCAAGGCCTCTTGCCTTCCAAGACAGCCCACACTATGGGGAGTGTGTTTTTCTCTAAATAAATCCACTTCTTTGCTACCACTTTGTCAGTTGCTGAATTCTTTCTGTGATGAGACATCAAGAACCTGAGCTTCATTACGTCCTCAGACCAGGTGTGTAATCTCCATCAAAAGATCATGGTTTCAAGTCCCAGTCTGAGTTGCACGATTTCAGTTCCTCACAGTCAGTCAGTGTTCTGGCCTCTTAAAACAATTGCTGGGACCACCCTGGTAGCCCAGTGGCTAAGACACCACGCTCCTAATGCAAGGGGCCTGGGTTCCCTGGTGAGGGTGCTAGACTCCACATGCCGAAACAGAGTTGGCATGCCGCTGCAACTAAGATCTGACACAGCCAAATAAATAAACTATTTTTTAAAACACAATTGCTCATGTAAGAAGCACTCAAGGTCTCAAAGTTCTCTCTTGAGTTTTGTTTGTCATTTCTTGCATCACTGCTGTTTTCCTGATGCGTTTCAGCACTTATCTCATTCCATCTAGTTTAGTAAGCGTGTGATTGATGCTTGAATTTCTGTCTCAACTGCTACATTTGAGTTCTGCCCTTTCTGTCATATTATACAAGGATTAGGAAGCATTCCCTGAATACAAGAATTTTCTGTCATCAGGATTGAATATGAATTGCTGTTAACATCTTGGGTGTTGTGCAACCAAGCCTCTTAAACTTGTAAGCTCTCCAAGGTTATCTAAACCACAGTGTCCAGTTTCATCCTCTAGAGGATTCTGGAAAGTAATGTGAAATCTTACAGTAACACTGATGTTTCTGCACCATGCACATAGAGGAATTTCAGTTCTCTAGTGCCTGGGAATTTTAGAAGTGAAGTACTATAGTATGCATTCACAAATAATTTTTACCAACATAATCCAGGATTGAAAGCTATTTTGTTGCATTTAAAGTTGTATTTAGAATACAGTAGTTAATTTTTCTGTAACTATGTAAAAGTAACAGAGCAAGCCATCCCAAGGTTCATACCTAGTTGAGACAAAACAATCAAAGGGTTTATCTACCTTATAAGACCTAGCATCTTTCTCCTTTTGTAGTAATTTTCAAAAAATGGGCAGCAGATCTAAATAAACATTTCTCCAAAGAAGACATACAGATGGCCAAAAAAGCACATGAAAAGATGCTCAGCATCACTAATTATCATAGAATGCAAATCAAAACTGTAGGCAAGTGTTCCCTCATTCTGACAAATGGCCACCATCAAAAAGTCTATAAACACAGAAAACAACATAGTGTTGTAAAGCAATTATCCTCCAATTAAAAATAAATTTAAAAAAAGGGACATGAAAAAAAGACAAGATGCCAATAAAGGATATTTTAATTGGTAAAATAAAAAAGTGAATACATACCCGAGAAAATATAAAATATTTAGTTCTTTAAAAAAAAAAGGCTACAAACAATAAATGCTGGAAAGGATGTGGAGAAAAGGGACCCCTCCTACACTGCTGGTGGGGATGTAAATTGGTATAACCACTGTGGAGAACAGTATGGAGGTTCCTTAAAAAACTAAAAATAGAACTACCATAGGATCCAGCAATCCCACTCCTGGCCATATTTCCACGGAAGCTCATAATTAGAAAAGATAGATGCACCTCAGTGTTCATTGCAGCACTATTTACAGTAGCCAAGACGTGGAAGCAAACTAAGTTCCATTGACAGGAATGGATAAAGGTGATGTGGTACATGTATATGTAATGAAACATTACTCAGAAAAGAACAAAATAGTGCCATTTGCAGCAACATGGGTGGACCTAGAGATTATCATACTGAGTGAAATAAGTCAGAGATGATTTCAGGCATATGTGGAACCTAATTTTTTAAAATGCACTTTTTTCAAAATGAAAATCAACACAGATATTGAAAACAAGCTTATGGTTACCAAATGGGAAATGTAGAGGTGGGAGGATAAATCAAGAGCTTGGGATTTTGGTGGCTCAGACAATAAAAGAATCTGCCTGCAATCAGGGAGACCTGGGTTCAATTTCTGGGTCAGGAAGATCCCCTGGAGAAGGGAATGGTTACCCACTCCAGTATTCTTGCCTGAAGAATTCCTTGGGCAGAGGCTACAGGCCATGGGGTCACAAAGAGTTGGATACAACTGAGCAACTAACACTTTCACTTTGAATCACTTTGCTGTTTTATGTCTGAGACTAATAAAATATTGTAAATCAACTATACTCCAGTAAAATTAAAAAGTTGGACTGAGACTCTTATGGCACCTTTTCAGTGTTTTGTTGATACTATGATAAAATTTATTTCAAGAGTTTTAGAGCAGATACTTTGTTGTGTGAATCTAATTCATAGTGCTCTTTAAATTCTTTGTGATCATTGCTAATTATTTTGAGTTCTGAGCACTGACAATGTTTTGATTACTTTCAACTTTCACACAGCTTTAGAACCAGTATTTACATTGCTAACAATTATAAGCCACAGGTGAGTTTTGTCAAAAATCACTTTTTTTAAGTATTAGAAAAGCCAGTTACTATTTACTTTGAACTGAATCTTACACAGTATTAAAGGCATTACTACTTGTCATAGTTTTCGTACAGTATCGTGTTTCAGACTGTGGCGCATGTCATTGTTTCCTTGTTCCCTCTCAGATCCACGAGATTAATGTTTATAAAATTTAAAACCAATGTTAAAAATTTATCCAGGAACTTCCCTGGGGGCCCCAATGCAGGGGGCCTGGGTTTGATGCCTGGTTGAAACTAAGATCCAGTGCAGCCAAATAAACAAAAATAATGAAAATAAATACAAAGTGTATCCAGACTTCCTCACTTCATTCGTTTATCCCTCCTATTTTAAGTTCTTGGCATTTATAGATAGGAAAATGCTGCACAACTGTTATTACTGCAAGAATAGCAGTATAGTAACAATAGTAACAAAGGAGAAGCGAAACAAATACATTGTTTAGAAATTTTAGCAGTCTGAGGATTTAACAAAGTGATGATTTTTATAAATGTAGAATGAAAAATGTACAACCCTAGCCACAGAGCTTGTGACTGAACTGGCAGGTGGTACCACAAACATGTCTTCTGCAATGACAGGAATTCCTCTATTGATAGACCCTGTGTTAGCCGAGACATTGCTAATGAGTATATGTTAGGATTGATATCACTTTATCAGTTGCTATTTTGTTTTCTTTACCAATCAGTATGGCTTACTAGTGTGTACTAACTGAATACCGATATGGAACAGAACACTGTAGAGGGCTATGAACATTAGTTAATATGCTACTATGACTTTTAAGCGCTTCCCTGGTGGCCCATGGTAAAGAATCCACCTGCCAATACAGGAGATGTGGGTTCGATTTCTGGGTTGGGGAAGATCCCCTGGAGAAGGAAATGGCAACCCACTCCAGTCTTTTTGCCTGGGAACTCTTGTGGACAGAGGAGCCTGGTGGGCTATAGTCAGTGGGGTCGCAAAAGAGCTGGACACAACTAAACAACAGCATGACTTTTGAGTATTGAGCTGGTTAGGTTTGGAAGTCAGGTTGGGCATATTTAGAAATTACAGTAATAAGGGCCTCAAGAGTTAGGATACTTGCTTTTAATGCATGGCTCTTGTGGAGTGAGGGGAATGTATGGTCTTTCTGTTTTTTTCTGATTCATTTTAGCTGAATAAACAAAAGTAGATAGACTGAGTTTGAATAAAAATGAGAAAGTGTCTTTGCTATATTTCTTTTTCTTTTTGGTACCAAATTACTTTATTTGAAAGAATGGTACTAAAGAAAGAACTTAAGTTGATGTTTTGTTACAACTTATAGAAAAGGTGAAGGTAACCCAAGTATGCAGATGAGGTGGCCTGGGTATTGGTGGTTCTGTAATAATTTGCAGCTTTATTGTTTGTTGTTGTTGTTCAGTCACTCGGTTGTGTCCAGCTCTTTACAGCCCCGTGGACTGCAGCACGCTAGGCTTCCCTGTCCCTCACCAATTCCTGGAGCTTGCTCAAACTCATGTCCATTGAGTCAGTGGTGCCATCCAACCATCTCATCCTCTGTCGTCCCCTTCTCCGGCCTTTAATCTTTCCCAGCATCAGGATCTTTTCAGATGATTGAGTTCTTTGCATCAGGTGGCCAGAGCATTGGAGCTTCAGCTTCAACATCAGTCCTTCCAGTGAATATTCAGGACTGATTTCCTTTAGGATCAACTGGTTTGTTCTTGCAGTCCAAGGGACCCTCAAGAGTCTTCTTCAACACCACAGTTCAAAAACATCAATTCTTTGGCACTCAGATTTCTTTATGGTACAGCTAGCACATTCATACATGACTACTGGAAGAACCATAGCTTTGACTAGACAGACCTTTGTCAGCAAAGTAATGTCTCTGCTTTTTAATATGCTGTCTAGGTTGGTGATAGCTTTTCTTCCAAGGAGCAAGCGTCTTTTAATTTCATGGGTGCCGTGATTTTGGAGCCCAAGAAAATAAAATCTGTCACTGCTTCCATTGTTTCCCCATGTTTGCCATGAAGTGATAGGACCAGATGCCATGATCTTCATTTTTTGAATGTTGAGTCTCAAGCCAGCTTTTTCATTCTCCTCTTTGCAGCTAGATGTTATTAAATGCTTAGTGCAAGACTGAGATTCACTGTCATTCTTGCAAGTTATTTCACACTTAGAAAATAGCATGTTATGAGAGAGGAGATTCTCTCACACTTATAGAATGTGGTTAGGGTGGGGAGGGTGGAGATCCAAACAGAAAATTTAGTGTTTAGTTTTCTTGTCCTGCCTTAAAATATAAATTTTAAGCAATGATCATAATATGATATATTCATACGATAGAATATTACTCTGTAATAAAAAGTCAAGTACTGATAAGTGTTACAACCTAGTTGAATCTTAAATGTACTGAGTAAAAGAAGCCAGACACAAAAGATGACAAATGATTTCATTTCTATGAAATGTTCAGAATAGGCAGATCCATGGAAATAGGAAATAGTGGTTGCCAGAGGATTGGGGGATTTTAGGTGGAGGAAGGTCATGGATAAGGGATTTCTTTGGGGACTGATGGAAATCTTCAAAAATTGTGGTGCTAGTTGAAACAACTCTGTAAGTTTATTAAAATGTGTTGAATTATACACTTTAAATGGGTGAATTATATGGTATGTAAATTACATCTCAAGAAAGCTGTTAAATTAAAAATTTACATTTAGGGAATCCCTTTGTGGTCCAGTGGTTAGACCAGTGCCAGACTTGGGTTTGATCCCTTGGTAAGGCAATGGCACCCCACTCCAGTACTCTTGCCTGGAAAATCCCATGGGCGGAGGAGCCTGCTAGGCTGCAGTCCATGGGGTCGCTAAGAGTTGGACACGACTGAGCGACTTCACTTTTACTTCTCACTTTCATGCATTGGAGAAGGAAATGGCAACCCACTCCAGTGTTCTTGCCTGGAGAATCCCAGGGACGGGGGAGCCTGGTGGGCTGCCGTCTATGGGGTCGCACAGAGTCGGACAGGACTGAAGCGACTTAGCAGCAGCAGCAGCAGCAGGGAACTAAGATCCTATAAGCTGCATAGTGCTGCTGCTGCTGCTGCTGCTGCTGCTAAGTCGCTTCAGTCGTGTCCAACTCTGTGCGACCCCACAGACGGCAGCCCACCAGGCTCCCCCACCCCTGGGATTCTCCAGGCAAGAACACTGGAGTGGGTTGCCATTTCCTTCTCCAATGCATAAAAGTGAAAAGTGAAAGTAAAGTCCCTTAATCATGTCTGACTCTTAGTGACCCCATGGACTGCAGCCTACCGGCTCCTCCATCCATGGGATTTTCCAGGCAAGAGTACTGCAGTGGGGTGCCATTGCCTTCTCCAGCTGCATAGTGCACCCACCCCTAATTATTAATACATTTAGAATTTAAATTGAAATTAATAAAAGTGAAAAATTTTGAGTTAAGTAAAGTAAGATATGGGCAGTGTGGAGATAATTTGAGTTATCTAGATGAGCACAGTTCAAGTAGAATGCATAAATGTGCAATTTAAAATTTTCTAGTAGCCATATTTATTCAGTGAAAAAAAAGTGAAAATAATTTTAGTATATTTAATTTAATCCAGTAAGTCAAATATATTAGTGTACTCAGTTCCTCAGTTGCCACATATGTCTCATTTTCCTTACCCTGAAACAGAATAACAGTAACTACTTATGATTGGTGTGAGCATTAAGTGAGTTAAACATCTGTTCCATGTTTATTGTGTGTCAGGTACTGTACTGAATTTAAGTGGACTTCCCTAGCAGTCCAGTGGTTAAGACTCTGCCTTCCAATATAGAGGGCACAGGTTTAATCCCTGATTGGGGAACTAAGATCCCATGTGGCATGCAGTGTGGCCAACAATAAAAATACAAAAAGCATATTGAAAACAAACCCCCCCCAGCCCGCCACCGCCCCAACAAATGACTGTGCTTCCACTGCAGGGTCACAGATTTGATCCTTGATCTGGGAACTAAGATTCTGAATGCTGCACGGTGTGGACAATAGAAAAATAAAGCTGGATATTTTACCTACACTTAGCAGAAAAGGAAATACTAATTAAGGAAGAATGCATGGTTTAGTTGGTGTGTTAACAGTGTAGGGAATCATGAAGACTGTTTGATGTATATATTGTTAGATACATGTGTGTATGCTTGAGGGGGTATATACATAGGACTGGAGAAGGCAAAGGCACCCCACTCCAGTAATCTTGCCTGGAAAATCCCATGGAAGGAGGAGCCTGGTGGGCTGCAAGTCCATGGGGTTGCTAAGAGTCGGGCACGACTAAGTGACTTCACTTTCACTTTCACTTTCATGCATTGGAGAAGGAAATGGCAACCCACTCCAGTATTCTTGCCTGGAGAATCCCAGGGACAGAGGAGCTTAGTGGGCTGCTGTCTATGGGGTCGCACAGAGTTGGACACGACTGAAGCGACTTAGCAGCAGTAGCAGCATACGTAGGACTGTAGCTATCAGTTGCCACTAGAATGCGTGTGTGTGTGCACACGTGCGTGTGCATGTGCTGGTGGTGTGGAAGAAAGTTGATAAAGAATGTCAGAACCATGCTCCTAGACATCTTGTGCTTAGACTGGGGTTTCAGAATTGGCTGGTGAGCAAAGGGTGGGCAGAATCTGTCCTTCAAGCTATAGACAGAAGCCATGAAAACAGCCAGAAAGCAGAGTTCAGGGGTGAAACGGCTCAGGAAGCAAAAAGGCTGAGAGAGGAAAATCAGATGTGATTATCATGCAGATTGGGTCCCTTTAGGGTCACCACCTGTTCACCAGGACTCAACAGAAAACCACAGTATCTATGCTATAGGTTAAGAAATGTTTCAATTCAGCGTCAGCAAGTAAAAAGGGGGCATGAGTCCCATTCCTCTTCCTCTTTCCATAAACAAACAAACTGGGCACCCTTCTGGGCAGGCAGGGTGGGGCCATGGGATAGTGGAGGGATCCTGCCACATTACTGCTCTCATCGTAAGGCAAGCAGTGCAGGAGCCACCTTACCAGGACTTCCCTGATGGTCCATTGGCTAAGACTCCAGGCTCCTGATGCAGAAGGTCCAGGGTCCTGGTGAGGGAACTAGATCTCACATGCTGTAACCAAGACTCAGTGCAGCCCAATTCCCTTTTTTGGGTGGGAGGGGGAAGCCACATTATCAGTGAGAAGACTCAAACTGCTTAGGCACCAAGCATTCTGGGTTAGTGTCAGCTGTTGACAGGATGTGGTGAACAGACTCCTGCAGTGTCCTCTAATGATCTGGTATTCACATACTTGTGAAGTCCCCTCCTCTTGAGTGTGGGCTGGATCTAGTGACTTACTTCTAACAAAAGAATATGGTGAAGGAAAAAAACATCACTTCCTTGAGTAGATTATAAAACTGTGACTTTCATCTTGCTAAGAAACTCCTTTACTGTCTTTGATGAAGCAGACTGCCATGTTGGAGAGACCTATGTGATAAAGAACTGAGAGGTCTCCCCTATCCAACAGCCAGTGAGGGTCTGAGGCCCTCAGTACAACAACCCTCATGGAACTGAATCCTGCTAAAAAAATGTAAGTTTGAAAATAGATCCCTTCCTAGTTGAGTCCAGATGAGCCCCACTCTTGCCAATATCTTTATTGCAGTCTTGTAGACACCCTAAAGTAGATGACCCAGCTTATGCTGTGCTTGGGTTGCTGACCTACAGAAACTCTGAGATGCTTTGAGTTGTTTCAGTCCTCTTGGGGTAGTTTGTTATGTAGTGGGAGATAATACAGGAGAAGGAAATGGCAACCCACTCCAGTATTCTTGCCTAAAGAGTCCTGTGAAGAGGAGCCTGCTGGGCTGTTGTCTGTAGGGTCGTACAGAGTCAAACACGACTGAAGCAACTTAGCATGCATGCATGGATTGGAGATGGAAATGGCAACCCACTTCAGTATTCTTGCCTGGAGAATCCCAGGGACAGAGGAGCCTGGTGGGCTGCAGTCTGTGGGGTTGCACAGAGTTGGACCCGCCTGAATCGACTTAGCAGCAGCAGCAGGAAATAATACATTGCAGGTGTTTGGAAATGTTAACTGCCCGATAACTGGAGACCTGGGGGCCCATGGCAAATTAGTCTCCTCTACTAAGTGTTAAAAACACCACTGATCCCCTTAGAAGGTGACTTCTTTTTTAAAATAATTATTTATTTTTATTTATTTATTTGTACTGCTTCTTCATTGCAGCATGTGGGATCTTGTTAATAGTTGTGGCATGTGGGATCCAGGTCCCTGACCAGGAATTGAATCCAGGCCCCCTGTGTTGGGAATGTGGAGTCTTTGCCACTAAACCACCAGGGAAGTCCCAGAAGGTAACTTCTTGCAGCTCCACCACTGGGAAAAGAAGGAACCCCAGGTTCTAATTAGCTCATTATTCAGGCTACCCACGAGTGCTCAGTGTTATTTTCAGACAGTTCTGCTTCTTGTAATACAAAGATAATATTAACTCACTTAGGACAGTGGGTTATAAACCCCCTTATGAAGGGATATGTTTTTCAAACAAAATGTTAGTATCTTAACTTAGAATTTTGTGACTTCAAAGGAGAGGAAACAGGAAGCTGTAGGTAAGCTGCAGTAGGAGTGAAGGCTGATTTCTAACCAAATGTCAAGAGGGAAAAACGCAAAAGAAATAAAAATTAGTAAGTTAGGAGATAAAGCAATCAAAAGCAACAAGTGTGTCTCTGTATCTTGGTTTAACACCTCAGTTGTTAAGGAAAAAATAATACTATAACTAGAAAAGTGTGAACATGCCCTAGATGTTTGATGATGTTAAGAATTATTATGGTTTTTAGAAATGATATTAAAATTATGAAATTTATGAAGTTATTTTTAGTGATATAGTAAAAATATTACAGATGATTTATTTATAATTTTTTTAAATATTCTGCACATACTGGGGGGAACTAGGTGGGAGTATAAATGTTGCAAGGCTGATTCCAACTATATGACATGGGAAAGGCAAAACTACAGAGATAAGAAAATCTAGTGGCAGCTGGTGGGGTGGGTAGGGAAATAAACAGGCAAAACACAGAGGATTTTCATGGCAATTAAAATACTTTGTATGCTGTAATAATAATGAACATATGTCATTATGTGCGTGCGTACTCAGTTGCTCAGTCATGTCTGACTCTACAACTCCATGGACTGTAACCTGCCAGGCTCCTCTGTCCATGGAATTATCCAGGCAAGAATACTGGAGTGGGTTGCCATTTTCTACTCCAAGAGATCTTCCGGACCCAGTGATCAAACCCCTGTCTCCTGTGTTTCCTGTATTGGCAGGCGGATTCTTTACCAATGTGCCACTTGGGAAGCCATGTATGTCATTATACATTTGTTCAAAGCCTAGTATGTACACATCGAGAGTGAATACTAAGGAAAACTGTGGACTTTGTAGCTATGATGTGTCAATGTGGGTTCATCCTTGGTGAAAAATGTACCATTCTGGTGAGTGGTATTGTTAACTGGAGGAGACGATGTAAGTGTGGAAAATCTACGTACCTTCCTCTCAATCTTGCTGAAAACCTAAAACTTTTCTAAGACAAGAAGTCTTTAAATATATATATATAAAGCAAAAACCAAAACCTGTTCAGTAGAAGGACTTAATAGCAGAATTGAGCTGGCAGAAGAAAGAATTTGAAGACAGTTCAGTAGAGTTTATGCAGTATGAAGAACTGGAAGAAATAAGGATAAAAAATGTACGAACAGAGTCTCAGATACTGTTGGACACCATCAGTGTACCAGCATATGCATAATAGTCTCAGAAAAGGAGGAAAGGAAAAAAAGCAGAAAAAAAAAAGCTTAAAATTTTCCAAATTTGATGAGACATATTAATCTATACACCCAAGAGGCATACCATACTCCATATAAGATAAACACAAGGAGATCCACACGAAGACACATTAAGGTCAAAAGATTACGAACAAAAGAAAAAAATTTGAAAGCAATAAGGGAAAACATTGCATATTAAACATACACATTCCTACACCCAATAACAGCTAACTTATCATCAGAAGAAACAGTGGCCAGAAAGCATTGATATATTCAAAGTGAAAAGCTAAAAACACAGAAACCACCAAATAACCTGATAACCAAGAATCCTATATCTAGCAAAACTATGATTTGAAACTGAAGACAAAGATATTCCCAGATAAAGACCCTAAGAGAATTTATTTGTATTAATAGCAGATCTGTGAGGAGGGAGGTGGGAGGGGGATTCAGGATGGGAGGTACACATGTATACCTGTGGGTCAATTCATGTTGATGTATAGCAAAAACCATCACAATATTGTAATTATCCTCCAATTACATTAATTCAAAAACCAGAGCTGTCTTAATGAGAAATATTAAAGTCAGGTTCTTTAGACTGAAAAGAAATGCACCAGATTATCCAATCCACATGAAAAAAAGCACCAGGAAAGGTAAGATGAAGGTAATTATGAAAAATAAATGTATTTTTATCTTATCTGACTTAAATTATATAAAATAATGAATTTATTGTATTGAGCTTATAACACCTCAGTTCAGTTCAGTCGCTCAGTCATGTCCGACTCTGCGACCCCATGAATTGCAGCAGGCCAGGCCTCCCTGTCCATCACCAACTCCCGGAGTTCACTCAGACTCGCGTCCATCGAGTCAGTAATGCCATCCAGCCATCTCATCCTCTGTTGTCCCCTTCTCCTCCTGCCCCCCATCCCTCCCAGTATCAGGGTCTTTTCCAATGAGTCAACTCTTCCCATGAGGTGGCCAAAGTACTGGAGTTTCAGCTTTACCATCATTCCTTCCAAAGAAATCCCAGGGCTGATCTCCTTCAGAATGGACTGGTTGGATCTCCTTGCAGTCCAAGGGACTCTCAAGAGTCTTCTCCAACACCACAGTTCAAAAGCATCAATTCTTTGGCGCTCAGCCTTCTTCACAGTCCAACTCTCACATCCATACATGACCACAGGAAAAACCATATCCTTGACGGACCTTAGTTGGCAAAGTAATGTCTCTGCTTTTGAATATGCTATCTAGGTTGCTCATAACTTTTCTTCCAAGGGTAGATATATATTCATGTGAATAATTGGACAAAGGATGGGGGAGGGAATGGAACTCTTGGAGTAAGGAAATGACAAAAATGGTAAATTGAATCCACAAGAAGAAAGAGTACTGGAAATGCTAAATACAAAGTTTAAAATGAAAGGCTCAAGTATGTTTTCTTTTCTCAGCTTTAAAAGAAAATTATATAAAGCTGTATGACACTATGTGAAGTAAAGCCGCTCAGTCGTGTCTGACTCTTTGCGACCCCACGGACTGTAGCCTACCAGGCTCCTCTGTCCATGGGATTTTCCAGGCAATAGTACTGGAGTGGATTGCCATTTTGTCAGCTTTATAATATATACATAGATGTAATATATATGATAACACAAACAGAGGAGACATAAAGCTATATCAGAGCAAGTTTTCTGTGCTTACTGGAATTAAAGTAGTATTTATCCAAAGTCTATCGTGATATGTTAAGATGGAGATTGTAATTTCTAAAGAAATTAGTATAATTCAAAATTATATAGAGATTGAACAAAATAATTTATATGGGTGATATGGCTCATAGCAAATACTTAATAAAAGGCAGTAAGGGAAAGAATAGAGAAAAAGATGTGAAACACATTGAAAAAATGAAAAATGGTAAACAGATCCACTCATAATAAATGTGAATGGGTTAAACATATATAGTTTTCTATGCTACATAATAAATGATTACAAACTCCAAATCAACACACAGTTGTTATCTCATAATTTCTGTGGGTCAGGACTTCAAGCATACCTTAACTAGATTCTTTGCAAACTTTTTTTTTTTTCAGTTAAGATGTCAGTTGTGTTCTTATCTGGAAGACTGTAAGATCCACCTCCACACTCGCCAAAGACATCAGTAGAATTCGGTTCCCTGTGGTTATATCATAAGACTGAGGGGCTTGACTGGTTGACTGGAGGCTGCCTCAGCCCTATTGGCCACCCTCAGTTCCTTATCACATGGGACTCTCAACATGGCTACTTCCTCAAAGACAGCACAGCAGAAAGTCTTAAGAAAGTCTACTAGCGAAACAGACTCTGGCCATGTGATCATAGGCATGACATCCTATCGCTTGCCATATTCTCTAAAAAACTTTTTTTTTTTAAATTTGGCTGCCTGTGGTCTTAGTTGTGCCATGTGGGATCCAGCTCTCTGACCAGGAGTTGAACCCAGACCCCCTGCATTGGAAGCTCTTTGCCACTGGACCATGAGGGAAGTCCCTGCTACATTCTCTTGGTTTGAAACAATTCAAAGGTCTCAGAGGCAGTCTCGAGGTGGGAAATAATGAAAGGTCATAAATATTAGAAGAAGATCGTTGGGGGTCATCTTAGAGTCTGTCTGCCACAGAGGGAACTTCCTTAACCTGATAAAAGAGTATTTATGAAAAACCTATAACAAATATCGTGTTGTTCACTCACTCAGTTGTGTCCAGCTCTGCTACCCCATGGACTGAAGCATGACAGTCTTCTAACGTTTTTATTTTTTGGCTGTGCTTTCACTGCTGAGTTTGATCCCTGGTTGGGGAACTAAAATCTTGCAAGCCTTCCTGCACTGCCAAAAGAAAAGTATGTTGGAGAAAGCCTACATTTCTGTGAACAGACTTGGTAGAAACTAGGGCTTTGAGAACTCTGCCAGTGAGAGTTGAGAAGAAAATGAGGAACATCTTATTGGAAAATAGAAAAAGGGGAAATCTTTAAATATTGATAATAGTGGAAAGCTCAGCTAAATTATCTCCTGCAGTTATGTGGGAAGCAGAATTTGTAAGAAATAAAACTGGTTATATAGCTAAGGAGATTTCTGAGCAAAGTATTGGTGCTGCTTGGTTTCATCTTCCTGTTATGTTACAGTAACATGTGAGAGGAAAGAGATAAAGAGGAACTAGGGTTGGCTTATTTTGAAAATTCTCTCCAGATAACAAAAAGCCAAAAAGATGGAAAGGCGGTGTCCTTTGTTTTTCATCTCTCTCTCGGCCCCACGTTCTTGTCCCAGGCTCTACCATCCTGCCTCAACCCCACTGTGGGGGTTTGAACCTTCTCCCCTTAAACTGCCAAGCCATGGAAAAGAACTTGCTGCTGCTAAGTCGCTTCAGTCCTGTCCGACTCTGTGCGACCCCATGGACTGCAGCCTACCAGGCTCCTCCGCCCATGAGATTTTCCAGGCAAGATTACTGGAGTGGGGTGCCATCCCCTACTCTGAGGCAGCTCTGACTCAGTGGTGGACTCATTTCCTCCAGAGCAGGGGAAGGAACCACCCCTCCCAAATTCCTCATAGTAGTTTCTGGCTTAAACAGTAATCCTGCTGGATTTATTTTAATTGGACATTTTATTTTCCCTCCAGTGTTTCAGATGAAATTAACCTATAACATATTCATTAAAGGTGGAGGAGGACTGCCAGTGTGGCTGACAGGACGTTTTAAATGAGTGGCAGTTCACACCATAAATCACCCCAAATGAGAACCTTATTTTTGTGTCTTTATTGTCTATTTTCTTCCTAAACGTAATTTTTTTTTTTCTTGCCCCGCAGTCCTCAGCAAGGAAAGCACCTAGTCCAAACCCCTAGACCGCCAGGGAATTCCTTAATGCTCTGTGTTTTTTTTTTGACATGGCTACCAATTCAGTTTTAATTACTTGTTTACCAACGTTTCCCCACTTAACATATATATGGCTACATTTTCCCAAGCTGCTAGTCACTCAACTTCTCCATAGTTTTTCAAATACAGATTAACCTTATTTGCATTTGGATGAGGAAGAAACCTAGGCTCCGAAGCGGAGAGGCCCGCCTAGGATCTGAAGTCCCAGTGGGTGGGTGCCATCTAGACCTGTCCTGGGCTACTGGCTGACCTGCTGTGGCATCGGCTAAGCGGGATGCCATATGCTGGGGCTTTCGTTTTCTCCGAATTCAGCTTTAGTCGTCCTTCCCCAGATCGTGTTTTCCTGACGAGTTTATCGCTGAGTGGCTTGCTGTGCAGTAGTTTCATCCCAACCGCGACTCTTTCTTGTGCTTTCAAGCGGTTTCGTTTCCTGTAAAGGCACCGCCCATATGCAGTCCAGAGCTGGAGTGAAGCCGGTGGTCTCCAAGCTGTGTGCCACAGCCGTGCCCAGAAATCTTGGGGCCAATTGAAACAGCTAAAGCGATGCTGTGGGGCCCTGTCCTCTTGCATTTCTTCCTAGCACACCTGCCAGAGACACAAACCCGTGAGTTGGGAGCGAGGGGTGGCGGGCTGGGAGAGTGGGAGAAGCCGAAACCGGCCGAGAGTGGAATTTTTCAGAGCACTGGAAGCTCTGTGGTGACTTTCCAAAACCTTGGTGCAGGCCGTCACTGGCTTATTATTTGTGCGGGCTGTCAAAAAAGGGCAGCTAGTGTAAACAAAGTGAAGTGAAGTCGCTCAGTCGTGTCCGACTGTTTGCGACCCCATGGAAGGTAGCCTATCAAGCTCCTCTGTCCATGGGATTTTCCAGGCAATAGCACTGAGGTGGATTGCCATTTCCTTCTCCAGCGGATCTCCCCGACCCAGGGATCAAACCCAGGTCTCCCGCATTGTAGACAGACGCTTTACCGTCTGAGCCACCAGGGAAGTCCAGTGTAAACAAGAGGAGAAGGAAATGGCACCCTACTCCAGTATTCTTGCCTGGAGAATCCCGTGGATGGAGGAGCCTGGTGGGCTGCTGTCTTTGGGGTCGCACAGAGTCAAACACTACTGAAGCGACGCAGCAGCAGCAGCAGCAGTGTAAACAGGAAAGAAGTTGGCAGATCTCTGGACCAGGTCAGAAGTCATAATTCTGTACTCTTGCTCAGAATAGATGTTCCTGGTTTCCCACTCCAGTATTCTTGCCTGGAGAATCCCCTAGGATTTTGGCGGGCTACAGTCTATGCGGGGTCGCAAAGAGTCGGACACAACTGAGGGACTGAACTGAACAGTCTATGCGGTCCTTCAGGAGGGAGCGACTAACACTTTAATTTTTAAAGTCTTTGGAAGGGCAAAGGCACAGCCAGAAAACAAATATGGGATGGATGGTATCCAAGGTTTTAGATCATGTTTCTTTACAATTTAGAGTGTGTTTATTTATTTACAAAGTATGTATATATTCCATTATACCAATACATTATGTAGAGTATACAAATTTACAGAAACAAATCCAAAAAGATGAGCCAAAATATTTTAAATAACTTTGAAAAAATTGAGCACAAGCTTGATTAATGACAGAACTGAAAGAAAATAACGTAGCACACACATTCATCTTTTGTTCATATGGAAAAAGGGCTTTACTGAAGTGTTTGTTTAAATATGGCTCATCAGGAAATCCCCATAGGGACAGGATGCAAAACTCTCAGCACCCACTAAGCTACAATTTTTGTATTTTCCTACATGCAGATAGTTTGCAAAACCATTGTTCCCAGCCACAGGCCTCCTAGCACAGTTTCTCAGCAGCTATTGTTTCACTCCAGACCCTGGAGTGTACCAAGAAAGCGAGAAGGAAAGCCAGACTCATGACAATTACTGGGTAAAATGTTTCCAGTCCAACAAGTGGCACCCCACTCCAGTACTCTTGCCTGGAAAATCCCATGGGTGGAGGAGCCTGGTAGGCTGCAGTCCATGGAGTCATGAAGAGTCGGGCACGACTGAGCGACTTCACTTTCACTTTTCACTTTCATGCATTGGAGAAGGAAATGGCAACCCACTCCAGTGTTCTTGCCTGCAGAATCCCAGGGACGACAGCCTGGTGGGCTGCCGTCTATGGGGTCGCACAGAGTCGGACACGACTGAAGCAACTTAGCAGTAGCAGCAGCAGCAGCAGACCAACAAGTAATGACTCTCGCAAAATGAAACAAATTCTTAACATACCAGAATTTATGTGAATTGACATATCTGAAACATATCTGGCAGGGTGAATTTTTTTAAGTCTATTCTATTTATGAGCAAGAGAGAAGGAGAAATAGGTTCTAAATAAAGCTCTGTTACCAAGCTTCAGTTTTCTCGCCTCTAACATGGAATTTAAGCAGCTACTTCATACAGTCATAAAAGAATTAAAGAAATAACAGCAGACCACAGAGGAAATACTCCAACACAATGATAATTTTTAGGAAACAGTTTCTGTGTGAGCGTAAGTGGTGTGATGAGTGCTTTAACAGGAGTACAGCGTAAACATTTCCATATTTATACATTTCCTATCTGCCTAAATGGAATGTCACCCAGCTATGGCTGCTTGGCTGAGCCTTAGAATAAAGGGGAGTTTGTGCTCAGTGTCTTCCTTTTGCTCTTGTTTTTGTTGTTTTCCTTCTCCACAATCACTCCCTGGAGTTCAGTGTCTCTGAACATCTAACCTTGCTCCCTGCATAGCCCCTGTTAGGTGCAGGGTCACAGTAGGGATCAGCAGAGAGCAGACAAGGACTGCTGGCTTGCATGTCCACTGGGTCCTCAGGAATGACCTCTGAACTCAGTAGTTGCTTCTCAATGGAGTCTAGATCTGAGTGGGGTCAGAGTCAGTTCACAGTGAGAGGGACTTTATTCATCAGAGGAGGAGCTCATGTCAAGAGGTAGAAGTGCAGAGGTTCTTCTGAAAAAAGAATAATGCTGTTAAAAACAGAAATGCTATGAATAAATAATTTACAGAAGAATGAATTCATCTGGCAGATAAACATGAAACTATGTTCAATATAACTTCATAAATTAATGTATAAACTAAAATGTATGTATTTTAACTGCCATTTATAGCAATGTGACTACTAAGTCGCTTTAGTCGTGTCCAACTCTGTGCAGCCCCAGAGATGGCAGCCCACCAGGCTCCCCTGTCCCTGGGATTCTCCAGGCAAGAACTCTGGAGTGGGTTGCCATTTCCTTCTCCATTACATGAAAGGGAAAAGTGAAAGTGAAGTCGCTCAGTCGTGTCCAACTTGTAGCGACCCCATGGACTGCAGCCCACCAGGCTCCTCTGTCCATGGGATTTTCCAGGCAAGAGTACTGGAGTGGGGTGCCATTGCCTTCTCCGAACAGTGTGAGTAGACCTAGAAAATATTATATTTAGTGAAATGTCAGACAAAATACTATTTGAAATTACTTATATATGGAATTGAAAAATAATACAAATGAATGTACCTACAAAACAGAAACAGACTCACAGACATAGAAATCAAATTTGAGATTACAAAGAGGAGAGAACAGGAGGGACAAATTAGGGATATGGGATTAGTAGATACCAACTAAGTAAAGTAGATAAGCAACAAGGATTTGTTGTATAGCACAGGAAATTATATTCACTATCTTTAATTTGTTATGGAATATAATCTTTCAGAATACTGAATCACTATGCTGCACACCTGAAACCAACACAATGTTGTAAAGCAACTGTACTTCAATTTTTAAAAATTTGCACTTCGCTCTCATCACCCCCACCCTGGGGCCACGGAAAAATTGTCTTCCATGAAACTGGTTCCAAAAAGGTTCAGGACTACTGTCCTAGCTGGTAATGTGGGTAGGCCTTATCTGATCAGTTGAAGGCCTTAAGAGGAAGACAGGTCTCCTGCGGAAGAGCGAATTCTACTTTCAGACTGCCTTTGGACATAAGCTGCAATATCATGTCTTCCTTAGGTATCCAACATGCAGTTCTGCCCTGCAGATTTGGGCTTGCCAGCCCTGTAAAATTACATGAGCTAATTCCTTAAAGTAAATCAATCTTACCCTGTATATATGTAAATATATTATTATTGTTGTTACATACATATAAATATTTGTATAGTGCATACATACATATATAAGTAAGTAAGTAAGTAAGTAAAGTCACTCAGTCGTGTCCGACTCTTTGTGACCCCATGGACTGCAGCCCACCAGGCTCCTCAGTCCATGAGATTCTCCAAGCAAGAATACTGGAGTGGGTTGCCATTTCCTTCTCCAGGGGATCTTCCCGACCCAGGGATCGAACCCGGGTCTCCCACATTGGAGGCAGACGCTTTAACCTCTGAGCCACCAGGGAAGTCCTACATACATATATATGTGTATACATATGTGTGTACATTTATTCAAATTCTCCCAGTGCATACTCTGTGTGGAATTTAAATTCACTTATGAGAGGGTTGTAATTGTCTTTTCATTGCTTTATCTTGTGCGCCATGTCTCCTATTAGACACATGCTCATTCCCTAGATCCTCACGCAGTAAATTCTGGAGCTCACTCTGACCCACTGTCGCTTGTTCTCCCCTCAGGATCACACTCTCTGCAGTATTTCTACTCAGTTGTGTCTGAACCGGGTCCAGGAGTCCCTTCGTTTATGGCTTTTGGCTTTGTGGACAACCAACCCTTCATTCGCTATGACAGTGAAGAGATGAAGGCAAAGTCTTGTGTTCATTGGTTGAGGGAGGAGCCAAGTTACTTTGATGATGAGACCAAGATCTTCACAAGTCGGATGAAGATTTTTCGTTTAAATCTGAGGAATGTGCAGCAATATTACAACCAAACCAAGGAGGATGGTCTGAACAGAGCACTGGCACAAAAGCAAACAAGTAGGTGCCTCAGAGAAAGCAGAGGGAAGTGGTGCTTGTCACTTCATCCCAGTCCCCAGGGGTGAAAGGCTCTCGACAAGTGTTTCCATAGGGTCAGGCTGGGGCAGAAGAATGTGTACAAGTGATCACTTGAGAATGAAAGCTGAGCTGGTCTGGTCACAATGGTGTAGGGTCTGTGACAAGAATTAATAATTAATAGATTGATTAAGCAGTTTTATTGGGTCGTGGATATATGCTGAACATCTTTTGAGTGCTAGAAATGGTGATCCAGAAAAGTATAAACTGATGTTTGTCTTCAAAGAGCTTATAATTCACATGGGAAGGTACTTGCACTTCTGTGAAAAGTTTATTGAGCCTTCACTGCATACCCAGAGATGTCAAAGACAGGAATCTCCTTGAATGCCATAGTTTACTGAGATTCATAGATGAGATACCCCAGTGGTCGGAGCTTCATGAATGAGGCAGAAGTTTATATAGAACCTGGTGGATGTGTATTACTTAGGTCTATGAAGAACATAAAAGATGTTCCAAGCAGTAGGAAATTAGGATGGAGCAAGGCATGGGGTAGGATTTGTCTTAGTGAGCTCAAGGATGGATTGAAATTTAATCATTTCTAGTTAATGGCTCTTGAGAGTTTAGGTCTGTTGAAACAAGTTTGAAAAGGGCCTTGCAGCCCAATCAAGGCATAAGCCAGTGAGAAGTATAATTCAAGCTGAATACTGAGGCTGCTCAGCGTTTACCAGTTGATCCTTTTAGGAACATAAATTCGACAAAGGTTTATCTGATGGTTACTTTACAGGCACTGATGTAGACCCTGCCTTTCAAAGGCTCACAGTATAAGAAGAGAGTGATGGTACACAATAAAGTTAGAGTATGCAAGTGTTAGACTAGGAACTTGAGCTGGAAATCTGTAGAAACCTAGAAGCGCGTGTGGTGAATCCAGGCTGCAGTGATCTCAGATATGTTTATATTTGACTTTGAAATTCATTTGGGAAATTTGTCAGCAGTTTGGGCTTGTTGATGCTATTTGCTTTTTCTACTGTCTCATGTTGTCCTTTAGTCGCTAAGTTGGGTTGCAAAAGGGTCGGACACAGCTTAGTGACTAAACAGCAAGTGACCTGACTTAGTGATTAAACAACAACAGTATGCATATTAGTCTGCTTGGCCTACCATGACAAAATACCATAGACTGCATGATTTAAGCACCAGAAATGTATCTTCTGACTGTTCTAGAGACTGGAAGGTCCAAGGTCAAGATTCAGCAGGGTTCTTTGTGGTGAGGGCTCACTTCCTGGCTTGCAGTCGGCCACATTCTTGCTTTCCTTGGTGTGTGCCCATGGAGTGAGGGAGAGAGCTCCTTAACCCCTCTTGTCCCTGTTGGATTAGGGCACCACTCTCATGACTTCATTTAAACTTATTAAACTTAATTACTTCCTAGAATCTCCGAATACTGTTACACCAAGGGTTAGGGGTTCAACCTAGTGAATATTGGAGGGATAAAATTTGGTCCGTAGCTCTCAAGGAAAACTACTCAGTACATTGTGCCCTCCTGTGTTAATGCTGTGTAGTGTGGTCCCATTTTCAGGAACTTGAGCTTAGACTCTGAGGCTGTAGCCTAGAAGAGACCTGTTAGGTCATAATCTAACCCTCCATTTATACAAGATAAATACAGAATGAATAACTTGCCCAGATCACACAGTTCATGGCAGAGTTCAAATCTGTAACTGCCAGTCCATGGCCTTTTCAATACCTCCTGGAGCCAACCATAGACCATTCCTCACAGCAGAACTGACTGTAATTAAAAGTGATCGTTATTAGGGCAAAACTAGTTTGTCTATGGAGTTTGAATGTCCTCTAAGGAGAAGATAAGAGATGGGAAGGTATGGAGGGGGGCTGGAACCATGGGTGGGAGGCCTTGGGGGCAGACTGTGCCTAATTGGCACTGACTGACACCACTGTCCTGGGGCTGGGCAGGTCCCCACACCCTCCAGTTCACCTATGGCTGTGAGCTCCTGGAGGATGGCAGGACCACGTGGCACTGGCGGTATGGCTATGATGGTGAGGACTACCTGAGCTTGCATATGGACCCTCTACAATACACAGCAGCCACATTCATTGCTCAATACACCAAACAAAAATGGGAGGCCGCTGGGAACTTCATAGAGAGAGACAAGAACTACTTGGAGAAGGAGTGCATCCTGTGGTTGCGGAGATACTTGACATTTGGAGGGGAGAGCTTGAACCGCACTGGTAAGGACTTCCCACAGCCCACCCTTTCAGCCCTTCCCCCATCCCCAGCTTGGGCCATTTTCTCTGCAGAGTGTGGGTGAGGGTGTCTCCTCCAGAACTGACTCTGCACAGGGGTGTGAGATGTTTAACGTGGGAGGGCTGGGGCCAATGTGCTGATGATGACTTCCCTCCAACCACAGATGTGGAGTGAGGGGACTTCCTATCCTGAGTCTCCTGGGCAGTGCCATCTGATCCACCCATTCTTTACTTTTTTAAAATTTATTTTGCTGAAGTATAGTTGATTCACAATGTTTTTTTTTTGTTTGTTTTTTGTTTTTTGTTTATTTTTGACCACATCTCACAGTATGTGGAATCTTACTTCCCTGACCAGGAACTGAACCCCAACCCCTGCAGTGGAAACATGGAGTCTTAACCATTGGACCACCAAGGAGGTTCCCTGAGCCACTCATTCTTACTAGTGCCAGGGAAACTACTCTCAGGAGGACACAGAGCTGCTTCATAGAGTCTTGGAGATTTTTCATCCTTTTGGCACTTTCCCACTAGATACACGCCTGTATCTAGAAAACATTGACCAAAGACTTGATTAAAGAGTTGAGAGCCTTTGAAGGGGCTCTTATTCTGGAGGAGAACATTAGACTGAGTTCCCACACCCTTGTCTTGAAGCTGGCTCAGCTTACTGTGGGTCCCTCTACCCTCAGATAGAGGAAGTTCCCTTTCTCCCACTGGTTGGCAGATGAGCCATCAGGAGTTGTGGTGGCTTGGTCTTTGGAGTCGATGCTACTCAACAAACCCTTGCCTGAGCCCTCCCTGCTTTGTGTACCACAGAGCCTCCCAAAACACACGTGACTCATCACCGCATCTCCGACCATGAGGTCACCCTGAGGTGCTCGGCCCTGGGCTTCTACCCTGAGGAGATATCACTGACCTGGCAGCGCAATGGGGAGGACCAGACCCAGGACATGGAGCTTGTGGAGACCAGGCCTTCAGGGGATGGGACCTTCCAGAAGTGGGCAGCCCTGGTGGTGCCTTCTGGAGAGGAACAGAGATACACGTGCTATGTGCAGCATGAGGGGCTTCAAGAGCCCCTCACCCTGAGATGGGGTAAGGAGGGGGATGGATGGTCAACCTTATTATCAGGTAATCAGGAGCCTTCAGGAGAACTTCAGCAAGGTTAGGATTCATGCTTGAGGTCAGGGCCCCTTTCCTTTCTTCCGCAGAAACTCCGAAGACCTCCGTCCCCCCAAAGACCTCCATCCCCATCATGGGCATCATTGTTGGCCTGGTTCTCCTCGTGGTCACTGGAACTGTGATCTGGATGAAGAAGCCCTCAGGTAAGGAAGGGAGGGAGGGATCTGAGTTTTCTTGTCTCACTGGGGGTTTCAAGCCCAGGTAGAAATTTGCCTGTCCATTACTGGAAAGTAACCTCCACACACATGTGCTTGGTAAGTCTAGGGCTTTTTGCTTGCACTTATTCTTTGTAAGGCACATGTGAAAATGGAGACCAGTATCAACGTGACGAATCTGGTGATGGGGACATTGAAGGTCAGGAAAGGTCACTGTGAGGACAGGTCTCTGGGCAGGTGGTTGGTTCAGGCCTGCAAACCTACTTTCTTCATGCTGGAGAAGGCTTTGTGCCTTCTCATGCTCCTCTCAAGAACAATAAGCACCTTAATATTCCTTTTCGGTCAACTCAGCCAAGAAGAGGAAAAAACAAGTTAGAGCTACAAGGCCTAACTCCTTAATCCCGGGTCCATGCCTGCGGAATGAGGAGAGGGGGCTGGGGGCCATGCCTCCATTTTGTCAGTAATGCCTAACGCAGCTCCCGACATGCCCTCACCCTCCTCCTTTGTGATGAGGTGGGGCTGGGCAGTCTCCATCCTTGTCTTAACTCCATGTTACACTGAGTTCCAACTTCTTGTTGAAAATAGGAATCTGGATATGAATTCACTTTTTCTATTTCCTTATTTATTTTTGGCCCCGAGTCTTTGCTGCTGCCACTGGCTTTCTCTAGTTGTGGCACACAGGCTTCTCATTACAATGGCTTCTGTTCAGTAGTAGTGGGCACAGACTTAATTGCTCCATGGCATGTGGCATCTTCCCGGGGCAGGGATCGAACCTGTGTCTCCTGCATTGGCAGGCGGATTCTTAACCACTCAACCACCAGGGGAGTCCTGGATTTGTTTTTCCTGATTCTTGTCATGAGCTGGGGTTGGTGGGTTAATTAAAGGCTAGGAAGATTCTTAAATTTTGCGAGAAATGAATGGAAGTGCTGAGAACCTTTTAAAATCTGTGTGTTTGCTATGCTGACTCTGTTACAGGTGGGGCAGGAGAAGGCTGTGAGGAGCTGAGTGTGAACGGGGCCTGGGCCCAGTCAGAGCATCATGGGCTTTGATATGGTCGCTGCTCTTCTCATCTTCTCAACTCCTGTTCCTTGTCTCTTCAGTAGAACCTTGTCTCACCAGGACCTGTGATCACAAAGACTGAGACATCACCTGAACCTTGTCTTGTCTTCTGGACTGTGGGCAGTGAGGACCTTGTGTGGCCGGGTCAACCAGAGCTCAGGACTGGGTCTGGTCCTCAGTCTTTGCTTTTTAGGTGTTGTTTTTTTTTTTTCCTTCTTCTTCTTCTTTATTTCTCTAGAGAATTACTCTTCTTTTTGTTCTTGCATATGAATTCTAGTCTTAATTTCCTCTAGGAGTCCCCCATATCTACAGGCGCAGGAGTAATTTTTGCCTGTCATTGTCCCCACAAGGCCCGGGGGGCCCCTGCTCACTATAGTTAGTGTGCGTGGTCTACAGAAATGACTCATCCAGCTCGTAACCCCCTCCCAAGACTGGTTTCTGTGCTTTTAGCTCTAGAAGTGCTGGTGCTGGCTCAAATCCAGACTCATGGATTTATGAAGCTGAGTCTAATTTAGATTTGCAGTGGTTTGGGAAATAGGCCCCATAGGTCAAGGACCATGGCTTTCTCGAGTGGGACATGAATTTGTGTGCTGTGGTGTGCAGGAGGGTTGCTGTGGGAGGAAGGAGCTGGGGGAGG
>SJXQ01007198.1:19086-36832 GCA_006408695.1 Aepyceros melampus | reverse complement strand
CAGAGTAAACGTTGTGCTGTAGCTGCCGCAAGACAGCATGTGGCCTTTAAAGATGCTGCCTTTAGAATATGGACTTCCGGGTGACTCAGATGGTACAGAGTCTGCCCACAATGCGGGAGACCTGGGTTTGATCCCTGGGTCACGAAGATCCCTTGGAGAAGGAAATGGCAACCCACTCCAGTATTCTTGCCTGGAAAATCCCATGGACAGAGGAGCCTGGTAGGCTACATTCCATGAGGTTGCACAGAGCCCAACAGAATACAGAGGTGCTGTCCACTTACCAGTCATTCACCCAATCTATGTGTTGTGTCAGATACATCACACATTATTTTTGCATCCAAGAAATTTCAGAAAACCAACGTCAGGCAAAGTTATTGGCCTGTGGAGCTTGTTCTAGTGAGAAGGGGCAGAGTGTACATGATGAGCCTAGTAAGTAAGGGAGTGTTTCCCTTCGAGGTTGGTAAGTGCTCTGAGGAAGGTGACTGAGAGTATGAGTGTGTGGGGCCAGGGAAGGTGGCTGTGTTACTAGGGTGGTCAGTGGGCCTCACTGAGAAGGTGACTTCTGAGTGAAGATGTGAAGGACATGAGGGAATGCCCATAAGGAGGTCTGGGGGAAGTTCTCTCCAGGCAGAGGCACTTCAGTGAAAATGCACGAGGGCAGGAGAGCGCCTGTGTTCCAGGAAGAGTGAAGAGGAGGCAGGTGTGGCTGGTGGAGCGAAGAATTCAGATGAGGTCTCATGTGCGCGCAGATCATGTGGTTTTGAGAATATTGGATTGACTCTTCTCTGAGGAAGACTTAGCGCTCCAAGACAGTTTTAGGAGAAGAGGAACTGGTGTGACTTTTTAGAAGCATCAGTCTGGCTACTGTGCTGAGGACAGAGCTGAGAAGTGCAGGGTGAACGAGGTAGCAGTGGAGACTGTAGAAATAGTGCAGTGTCCAGGTTGGAAATGTTGGTGCTTGTCTCACGTGTGGGCAGAGAAAAGTATTACAGAGTGACTAGAACTGGATATATCTAAAGATGACTTTGCAGCATTTCCTAATGGATTAAGTCTGAGTTGTGAGAAAGAGGACCCCCAGACTTTCAGACTGTGCAAGTGGCTCAGTGGCAAAGAATCCGCCTGCCAATGCAGGAGACCCAAGAGTCGTAGGTTCCATCCCTGGGTCTGGAAGATTCCCTGGAAAAGGAAATAGCAACCCACTCCAGTATTCTTGCCTGGGTAATCCCATGGATAGAGAAGCCTGGTGGGTTACAGTCCATGGGGTCACAAAAGAGTTGGACACGACTTAGCAACTAAACAAAACAAAAAAACGGGTATTCAGTTGAGGAAATGCTGAATTTGGATGCCTATTAGAAATTCAAGTTAGGTTATCAGTTGGGGCACATGTTTGGAGTTTAGGAGAGATGTCTTTGGTGGAGAAATAGATTTTGGAAGTGACATATAAATGCTATTTATAACCTGCTGAGAGGGATTAGAGGAGGAAGGAACAAGGACTGAACCCTGGACCTCACAGCCCTATACAGTCTGATTGGATCACACACCTGAGCAGACTGCACGATTCTGACACATGTCTAGACAGCACGGAGACCAGGTAGTCCCCAACTTACCTGTGCATGAGAATTCCCCGGACATCTCATTGAGTTCCAGTGGTTCAAAGTTGAATGTAAGAATCTGAACTTACAGCAAGGTTGGTGCTGATGCTGCTCATCTTCAGAGCACACATTTAGTAGCAAAAACATAGAGCAGGATTCCCGTATGGCTGTTCAGCAGCCTCACCTGTAGGGCTTGTTGATAAGCAAGTCTTGGGCTCTGTGCTCAGCTTTCTGAAATGGTGGGTCTAGGGAGAGGCCCAAGTGTGTTGCAGCAGTGCCTATAAGCAGTCTTAGGTCTTAGCCAGGTTGAGGATGACTGACAAGGGTCAGTGATCAGAGTGCTCAGGTTGGGGAAGTGTCTTAAATCCACAATTAAATGTTTTTTTCCTGGGAAGAAAAAAGCAAGACATCTTCTGGGACATTTATGTTGTTTGCCCTACCCTGGGATATGTGCCAGGTGGAAAACTGAGGAAGTGGTTACCAGCTCAGCATAAAGAACGTCTCTGAATCCTTACTCTCCGAAACTATTCCCTGCATTGACTTCTCATTCACATCTTGGTGCAATCAATGGAATCCAAGTTTTTCTAATTTAAACATGTATGTGTGTGTGTGTGTGTGTACATATGCTTACATACTTGGCTCTTTTTATTTCAGGGACTGAGTCAGCACATTCGGGAGCAAAACTCTTGATGCTTTTCTAAATGTACATACAGGAACCACTGCTCTGTTGCTGGGCACAGTTGCCTTTGTTACAATGACACCCCTGATGCTGGACACTCAACTGTGTGGCTAGAACTGCTATCACTATTGCTCTTGGCAACTGAACGTCACCACTGCCACTCACCACCTTTGCCAAATGCCGTGTGCACACACTCAGCAAATATGTGTCATTATGTCCAGAGTCACAGCTCAGCAAGTGTCATGCAACTAAGAGTACCTCGTCTTTCTCAGCTGTATATTTGGGGAATTGAGTTTTCGTCTCTCATGGAAGGATGTAGTGTCTGTCTTTCAAGACACTTTCATGTTGCAGCTGATATCACAGAAATACAAAGGAGTATGAAAGACAACTATGAATGAAATTATACAGTAAACAAACTGGAGGAACTAGAAGAAGTGGGTATACACAACCTACCAAGACAAAAACATGAAGAAACAGAATAGCTGGACAGATCAATAACAGGTAAGAAGACTGAAACAAAAATCAAAAACTTCCCAGTGCATGGGAAAGCTGGACAGTTCAGTTCAGTTCAGTTCAGTCACGCAGTCGTGTCCGACTCTTTGCGACCCCATGAATCGCAGTACGCCAGGCCTCCCTGTCCATCACCAACTCCCGGAGTTCACTCAGACTCACGTCCATTGAGTCTGTGATGCCATCCAGCCATCTCATCCTCGGTCGTCCCCTTCTCCTCCTGCCCCCAATCCCTCCCAGCATCAGGGTCTTTTCCAATGAGTCAACTCTTCGCATAAGGTGCCCAAGTACTGGAGCTTCAGTTTCAGCATCATTCCTTCCAAAGAAATCCCAGGGTTGATCTCCTTCAGAATGGACTGGTTGGATCTCCTTGCAGTCCAAGGGACTCTCAAGAGTCTTCTCCAACACCACAGTTCAAAAGCATCAATTCTTCTGCGGACATAAATCATAGCAGTATTTTCTTAGATTAGTCTGTTCAGTTTAGTCGCTCAGTTGTGTCCGACTCTTTGCGACTCCACGAACCACAGCACACCAGTCCTCCCTGTCTATCACCAACTCCCGGAGTCTACCCAAATTCATGTCCATTGAGTAGGTGATGCCATCCAACCATCTCATCCTCTGCCATTCTCTTCTCCTCCTGCCCTCAATCTTTTGCAGCATCAGAGTCTTTTCCAATGAGTCAGCTCTTCGAATCAGGTGGCCAAAGTACTAGAGTTTCAGCTTCGACATCAGTCCTTCCAGTGAACACCTAGGACGATCTCCTTTAGGATGGACTGGTTGGATCTCACTGGAGTCCAAAAGACCCTCAAGAGTCTTCTCCAACACCACAGTTGAAAAGCATCAATTCTTCGGCACTCAGCTTTCTCACATCCATACATGACCACTGGAAAAATCATAGCCTTGACTAGACGGACCTTTGTTGGCAAAGTAATGTCTCTGCTTTTTAATGTGCTGTCTGGGTTGGTCATAACTTTCGTTCCAGGGAGTAAGTGTCTTTTAATTTCATGGCTGCAATCACCATCTGCAGTGATTTTTGTGGGACCTAATCAAACTTAAAACCTTTTAGATAGCGAAGGAAACCATCAATGAAATGAAAAAGGTAGCCTGCAGAATGGGAGAAAATATTTGCAAAGGATGTGATTAAGAATAAGTTAATATACAAAATATACAAACAATTCATACAACTCAATATCATAAAACAAATTCCCAACCAAAAAATAGGCAGAAGACATTTCTCCAAAGAAGACATACAGGCTTCCCTGGTTGTCCAGCAGTTAAGAATCTGCCTTGCAACATGGGTGCCGCCTTTTGATCTGCGGTTCAAGAAGATCCCAGATGCCACGGAGCAAGTAAGCTGGCATGCTGCAACTCCTGAGCCCACGCAGCCTAGAGCCTGTGCTCTACAGCAAGAGGAGCCACTGCAATGAGAAACCCAAGCACCACGACTAGAGAGTAGCCCTCACTCTGCAACTAGAGAAAGGCTTCGTGCAGCAACCCAGGAGAGGTCTGGGGCTCTCCAGGAGGAAACGACAAACTTTTTTTTTTTACAGACAAATCTGATGTAGTTTAACATAATAAAAATTATGACATTCTTGAGTTTTAAAAATTTACCAAGGGTAACAAAAATCATCCTTATTCCATAATAATAGTTTTATTGGGGAACAAAGTCACCCAGATTAAAAACTATCCATTCTCCAGCCTTTCTTGAATTGAGCCATGTCTGTGTGACTAAATTATGATCAATATGATGACCCAGATACTAGGTTTTCCATTTTGCCTTTAAAGGGCTCCGCTCTCCTCCTCTCCTGCTCTCCCTGGTTGCATATGGACCTTGAACATGCTCTTAGGTATCTTGTGCATAGCTGCTCAGTCATGTTTGACTCTTTACGACCCCATGGAGGGTAGTCTGCTAGGCTCCCCTGTCCATGGGGATTCCCCAGGCAAGAATATTGGAGTGGGTTGCCATGCCCTCCTCCAGGGGATCTTCCCACCCCAGGAATCAAACCTAGGTCTACCGCATTGCAGACGGATTCTTACTGTCTGAGCCACCAGATGACCAAGACCAAATGGAACTGGAGGGCAGGTTGTTTGGCCCAAGAGTGACTTGATTGACTGCTGAACGGTTTCAGTTGACTGTGGCATGAAAGTGAGAGTCTTTGGTACCTTCCTTGTGTGGATAAAACCGTAGTTTTCAGAATTCGAACCTGTGCGGGGAAACCCCAATGGATGGTTAAATCCATCGCCTTAACCACTTGGCCACGACTACCTTCAGGTGCCTTGGGTCATCCCAATAAGGGCACCACCTCAGGAAAAGCAGAGAAGGAAGGTAATCATAGAGATCCTGGATGCCTGGATACCTTCATGGTACAGAACCCCTCTAGAACTGCCTGTCCTGGAACTGCCTGCCTCACTATCATGGGAGTCTCTTCCATCCTGTTTAGATCACTATTATTTGGGTTTCTGCTACACACACTGAATTAATGCTTGTTGAGAGAATAGGACTTCTAGGAGTGTGTGGCCATGGTGATCTGTTCTGAGCAGAGATCCAGCTGCTGTGTCACCACTGTGGGCTCCTGGGTGGGACATTATTCTAAATTAAAGTAAGGGGAGCTGGGTCCCTGGTGCAGCATGGGGAGTTTGGAGACTTACCCTCCTAATCTTTCTGGCTCCAGGACTCACCAGGTGCTAGGTTTGGAAGTCTTTGTTTCTACACTTCCTGTTTTCACTACAGATCAGATTCCTTGTTTGTTTTATGATTTGTTTTGAAGGCAACAAATTGTGCTCAGAGATCGAGACTGTCTTTGCCAATAGTTTATTTAACAGAGGTTCACTGTGAAAATCATAATAATTTCAAAAGCCAATAGCATACAGGATAATGTCTTTTAATAAGCTAGTAAAGAAATACTCCAAACAAATGATTAACTACACTGTTGTTCTAGGCAAGGAAATATGACAGAGATAATGTCCAAATATACCATGAGGCGCATCTTTTATAGCAGTTTGGTTTCTTGGGAGAGAAGGTTTTGCTACAGTGTGTGGCTAGGGAGCATTGGCCCCTGCGTTGGCAGGCGGAGGAGGCTGCTCAGAGGGTTATCTCTCCAGGGATATTAAATAGCTTGTGTCTCTGCCAATAACGAGGGCCTCAGTGGAGCGATAACAGTTGTCCCTTTACTTCCTGAGACTGCTGCATGGTTGGATATCACAGCCGACCAAAGGGGTGCCTTGGCCAAAGCAGAAGCAAGTGTCTCAATAACTTCAGAAAGCTGGATCTACAAAGGATAGTATTTCCCTGACTGAAACTCAGAGAGGCCTCCCTATCTCTTGGTTTTTTATATCCCAGCTGTCCCTTTGCATAGTTGTTCCTGCACACGTTCTTATCAGTAAGTCCCCAGCAAGCCTCTGAGCAACTGGGCTGCTAAATTCTTGTCAGTCAACAGCAGAGGACACGATGACATCCTTCACAATTTACTTCATTCTTATATCAAAACAATGGTACTTCAAAGAAAAAAATTTTTTTTTGCTCTTAGCCATAAACAAGTGGATTAAAATGACTCCACTTAAGGTGGAAGATCTGCACGAGGGGATCTGAAGTAATTTCAAGCCAATATACAACAGTCCTTGTTGTTGTTTAGTCACTGTTAGTGGTCTCTCCCTCCTCCTCCTCCTCCAGTCTGACGGCAGGGACTGTGAAGGATGAGATCCAGAGGAGGAGCTCCTTAGATGGAAAAGGAATGCAGGGTCACTTGACAATAGTTTTCACTGGGAATTTCTGCTTTCCCAGCCTGGCTTGGACAACTGAACCTGAGACAACTGATCCCAGTTCCCTCATTTCCTGTCCCTGGTCATCCCCAAGTAAATATTCCATCACCCACTTCTTGAATTCTATTTGCTACCAGTAAGTCACTATCTACAGCTTATACTCTAAGGGTAAAAGTTACACATGGACATGGATGCCAGAAGATGAAGATGTAGGGGAGGATCTTAGAGTCTGTTTACCAGCCAGTAATTTTGTGATGAAGAGTCAAATGTTGTTAGCTAGAAACTAAAGGTAAAGAAAAGAAAGCCAACTTTGTTAATAGTTAATGTTCTCTCATTTTTCTCATGGACCAAAGAATTCTCAAGGGTCTTTTTATTTAATAGTGACATGGTTTAATAATCAGTATGACCTTAAATAACTTAGGAAGTATTATTATGTACCGAGGGATGCACATGACCCAGACCTGACCAATCAGGGTGTAACCACATTATACCACATCTGCCTAGCAACAGGGATTGGTCCAGGGGTAACTGTCTCTGGTCCTTTATGTATGGACACAGTGGGAAAGAGGTTTATCTTTCTGCTTAAGTTGTTTAAGCGGGGCAGTGTGAAGCAGTTAGAGATGACCTTGGGTACTTTCCCTAATAACAGAGAGAGAGAGCTGACGACAAATTTGAGTCCCTGGATCCAGTCACGTCTTAAGTCAGCCCCATCCTTGCCCTCTCAGATAAATCAACATATTCAATCTCTTCTGCTAGAACTGTTAACATGTGACTGAAAGAGTTCTGGTATTATTCACAATAATGTGAATATTGATATTATTGTGGATGTGAGGGCAATCTGGTTTCGACATCTCTCACCTCATTTATCACCAGGGTTGATTGAGCTGATCTGGCTGATTGGGCGGGAGTCCCCTTCCCCCCTCACTGCTCCACGTGTGTCCCTCTCGAAGCTGCGTGCACGGCGAAACAGGATGGCCATCCCTGATAGAAGCGGGCCGGTCTTTGGTCAAGGGTATTATGAGTAGCTGCACTCCCCTGCTAGAACCTCCAAACAAGCAAATATTGTTATTTTTAATAGGGGCCCAGTAGAATTTAATGTTCTCTCCATCACTCAGCTCCAATGACTAGAAGCGTAACCTCTGTACTTACTATGTGAGCCCTTGGATAATAGGTCTGAGCGATGCTCTGTGGGAAGCAACGGCAAAATCCTACCTGGAATACAAGTCAGCCCAGATCAAGATCAATCCGTGATATTTCCCGGATGGAAGAGTAACGGTATAATCAATTGCGGGATTTCTCTGGTGGTCCCGTGGTTAACAGCCCACCTGCCAATGCAGGGGCCATGGGTTCCATCTCTGGTCCAGGAAGATACAACATGCGCGGAGCAGCTAAGCCTATGGGCCAAAAGTACTGAGCCTGCGCCCCCTAGAGCCGGTGCTCTGAAACAAGAGAAACCCGCACAATGAGAAGCCCGCGCACCACAAATGGAGAGAGAGTAAGCCCCGCTTGGCGCAACTAGAGAAAAGCCCAGCGGTGCAGTCAAAAATAAATTAATTTAAAAACTCACATTTGGCACATCTGCTGCAATTAAGCTAACTCGAGTTAAGTTCTTAGCAGTCCACTACCACCATCCATCAATTTTTGCTAGAACCAGACTGGCAAACTCACTGCTAATATGTTTGGACCACGCTCCACCCCACATCCCTTATGTACCTTCGAGGGAGGTATTAAGCTCTTTCATTACCCTTGAGATAGAAAATTGTTTTCATTTTCTATCCTGGCTAAGGTTCAAAGGCTATTTCATGGGCTTCCACTTGGCATATATTATTACCAAGCTTTTATTGCACAGGTCAAACAAATGTGAGGTTCCAGCAGTTGTTAAACATGGCCATTCCAATGACACATTTGGAAACCGGGGACATATTCACAGGGGGGATGTGTGGACACAGAGAATCCACTGAGACATGGGTGGACCTGAGACAGGCCACAGACTATTTCCTGGGCCTCACATACCTCTCTTCTAATGGGAGTCCATGACGATCCTTTGGTTCCCTAAGAATCAGTGTCAGTTTGGACTCTGTGTCTAATAAGCCTAGCAAAGATCTGGGCATTTTCTTTCTTCAGTGTATTGTGGTCACTGATTCCTTTAGTGAAGGACTTGGGGAGTTACTCATGTACCACACCTGCTGTAGTGTTACAGAAACTATGGGGGCCTTTAATTAATGGATTCTGGGTCTGGGATCTCGCTCAGATCTGGAAACTGGTCAGGGAATCATAACTTTCTATTGAAGCCGTTTATTCAGCTTATTTGTCATTCTTCTACTGGTTCAAATATTAGGCAACACTCTTATAAGCTGCTCTTCTATCTTGCCCCAAGGAGTATAATGGTCTGTCACCCATTTCCAAAATTCCTCACAGTCAGAATTTCTCTGGTCTCAATTCTGGCAATGATGGCTGTTTTGACAATTCTGCTCACTTTATTTTGTACTTGCTGTCACCTGTCCTCTGGCTTTCTGGGATCTTATTGTCCCGATTAATGCTAAGGAGACATTAATGCTAAGTTCTGTGATATTATCGCCTAGAGTCAGCCCCAGCTCGCCAAGGACAGACACAATGAGCTTGATACTCCCCTTACCTGTGCATTCCTTATTGCCTGATAACAGTATCCTTTGGGTCTCTCCAATGAAATAGTCACTGGTGTGTTTCCACTTCTCTAGTGTAGATTCAGACTAGCATGCCCACTTCTCTGAATCTTTTCATCTTTCTTTCTACAAACTGCCATGGCAGTTCTGGAATCTATATTTCACTTAATGGAGCCATCACTTTCATTAGAATAGTTTTTTTTTGAGATATAATTCACATATATTATTCAATCGTTGAAACTCAGTAGTTTTTACTATGTTCGTAGAACTAATGCAACAAATACCACACATCAATTTTAGAACATTCTCATCACTCCAAAAACATTTTAAAAATCATTTTCATCACCACACATCCATTATTTCTAAGCAGTCATCCCCATTTCCGTCCAGCATTCCCTGAGCCCTAGGCAACTACAAATCTACTTTCTGTCTTTATAGATTCACTTATTAAGGACCCATTGTTGTTCAGTTACCAAGTCATGTCTGACTCTTCGAGGAAATGGACCCATTAGGTAAATGGAATAATACAATGTCAATCTTTGGTGACTGACTTCTTTCACAAAGCAAAATACTTTCAAAGTTCATCCCCATTGTAGCATGAATCAGTACTTCATTCTTTTCGTGGTCAAATAATATTACATTATGTGGATATATTATCACCTTTTATTCATTCATTCATGTGTTCATAGACATTTAGGTTATTTCTGTGTTTTGGTTATTATGAATAATGTTGCTTGGACCGTATGTTCCAAACTTAATAATACACTTTAATATTTATTACTTCATATAATTTTGGGAAGTTTCTATGTTTATGTCTTCAAGGTCACTGGTCTTTTCTTCTGCAATGTCAAATCTACCATTACACATCTAACGTAATCTACCAATCTACCAATACACGTCCAGTGTATTTTTATCTCAGACGTTTTCATCTAGAATTTTAATTGTGATCTTTTAAACATCTTTCAAGTCTCTGGTATAACATTTATAGCAACTTTTTTAAAATTGACTGCACTGTGCAATGTATGGGATCTTAGTTCCTGATGAGGGATCAAACCAGTGCCCCCTGTTTTGGAAGGCAGAGTCTTAAACACTGGACCACCAGGGAAGTCATATAATAATCTATAGTAACTTTTATTGTCACTGTTAATTCTAACATCCTGGTCTCTGCAATTCTCAACTCTGTCCCCTTAACTCACTGGGACTGCTAGGCTCTCTTAGGGCTCCTGCCTTCCCACACTGTGTCCTGGAAGCTTTCTCCAGGAGGGAAGCTGGACAATTGTAGGCCTTGCCACTTTCCTTTTCTTCTTTGTAGAAGTCACAATGCTTGTGCTGTTGGGACCAGACTCTGGCTATGACAGGCTCAGCGAGTTACACTAGGCCTAAAAATAAAACCTGAGTCATGTTTCCCGGAATTATACCTTTGAACTAATCAGGAGAGTCCCCATTCACCCCAAACCTCAGCCAATCATGTAATGCCAGCTACCCTGTTACTGAGACAAAGAACTGCCTGTATATAAGCAACTAGGACCCAGAGCTCAGGGCTCTTGTTGGATTCCACTGCACTGGATGAGACCTGAGCCCTAGCTCGAGCTAGCAATAAAGCCCCTTTTACGCTATTGCATTGCTGTGGACATCTTATTCTCTCAGTTTTGGGGACTCAGACTTTGGGCACAACAGTGCTGCCTGATGTCCAGGGTCTGAATACTGTTGTTTCATATGTTTATCTGAATTTGTCATTGTGTAAGACAAGAGAGTAAATCTGATTCTTAATGCTCCGTGATGGCATTTTCAAGCTTGTCATTTTTCTCTTTATACAAAATGTCTGGGTTGTTTTATTTTCTATGTTTTATAATTAAAAATATTGAAGTTTTATGTCCTATTGTTTCTTGCAGTTCTTGATGATATTGTCTTTTGCCCACTTGTACTTATACATCTCCTGCTCCCAGCTGTTCCTTTATCTCGCACCATTATTTGTGTAGATTCTTTGACATATAACATAGGTTAAATGTCAAACAAATATATTAGCAATAAATGTGAACAAAAATGAAAATGTGGACTAAAAATGGAATATAACAAAATAGATCAGTTTGTCAGAGATGAAAGTGAATGAGGAGGATATTGTCAGTATAAGGGAAAATATACTGGTTGTAGTATTGGGGAAAATAAAATCTCTTTTTTCTCCTCTTCTTACCAACTCTATTAATTTATGTTTACTCTTAGAATAGTATAGGGTTACAAAGTAAGGAGTAAAGGGAACATTTTTTAGTAATTGAATATTAGATTCTCTAGATATGGTCTAAATATAAATGATACCAAAAGAGTGAGTGAGAGAAAGTCACTCAGTCGTGTCCAACTCTTTGCAACCCCATGGACTATATATTCCATGGAATTCTCCAGGCCAGAATACTGGAGTGGGGAGCTGTTCCCTTCTCCAGGGGATCTTCCCAACCCAGGGGTCAAACCCAGGTCTCCTACATTGCAGGCGGATTCTTTACCAGCTGAGCCACAAAGGAAGCCCACCAAAACATTATATAATATAAAATTAAGTGTGTTGAGTACAAAGCCCACTTTCTCAACCACACAGAGAAAGCTATCTAAAATACAGACTCCTTTGCTCATCTCTATCCTGAAGTATATAATTGGAAGGGGGAGTAAAAACATAAATGAGTATATTAAATTTTAATAAGCAGTTAAGCTTTTTCAACTTTGAAATAAAGTAGTATTAAAAATTTTTTTTAATGGAGGATAATTGCTTTACAATGTTGTGTTGGTTTCTGCTGTACAACAAGGTAAATCAGCCATAAGTGTATATATATATATATGTATATGTATATATATCATTTTGTTCTGAGAGAGTTTAAGGAGGTGGTGGAGTTGGGGTTGGGATTGAACCCAGGATATCTTCTCTCAGAGACATTTGTGACCTATTTGCCATTAGTTCCCTGTCCATCAGGTAGCAGGCATGACTCTGCACCACATGCTAGTGAACTGTTGCATTGTTCCAGAATGTTCTATGATAAGTGGCTGCTAGGTCCAGAAGTCAGGAGGACATCAAGTGGCAGTGTGGCTTGACTGCCTGAGCACACTAAAGTCCATCATCCAGTGTATGTTTTGAGGCCTCCAGTGGGTTAGGATCTGCTCGTTCCTGGAAACAGAAGGAAGAGCAAGAGTAAGACCCTGGTGAAAAGTGAAGTGAAAGTGAAGTCGCTCAGTCGTGTCCGACTCTTTGTGACCCTGTGGACTGTAGCCCACCAGGCTCCTCTGCCCATGGGATTCTCCAGGCAAGAATACTGGAGTGGGCTGCCATTTCCTTCTCCAGGGGAGCTTCCCAACCCAGGGATCGAACGCAGGTCTCCTGCATTGCAGGCAGACGCTTTAACCTCTGAGCCACCAGGGAAGCCCCGAGACCCTGGTGATATGACGCTTTAACTGTCATTAGGGAAATGAACATTTAGCAGAAATCATAACAGAAGATAATCAAGAGACCTAATAGATTCCATATGACTATAACCAATAATATATAAAAGATGCAAAAAAGATATGGCATATGAAACAAAACCAGAATTACATACTATTGTATACAGAGAAGAAGAAAGCACTTTCAGAAATTAGAAATATGATCATATAAATAAATAATTCAATAGAAGAATTAGAAAATTAAGTTGTACTTCCATTTAGTGCTACAAAATGGAGAAGTAATGGCAAGAGGGAAAGAAGAACTATATGAATTCTGGGTTATCAGCAAGGGATTCCAACACATCAAGAACATAAGTTTTAAAGAGAATGGAAAGTAGCAAATATTTTTAAAATTTCAAGAAAGTTGCTCAGAGTTTGACTGACAAAAGTTTATACTTTGAATGGTCCCAACCAACTTCTCAGCACAGAAGATGAAAACAGATCCACACAAAGATATATCACAGATGAAATTTTGGTGAAAAGGGTGCAAAAGAAGGCACCTTGAGCACTTCCCTGGTGGCACAATGGATAAGAATCCACCTGCCAATGCAGGGGACACAGGTTTGAGCCCTAGTCTGGGAAGATTTCACATGCCCAGAGCAACTAAGCCCAGGCACCACAACTCCTGAGCCTGTGTGTCGCAACTACCAGCCTGCTTGCCCTGCTGCACACCCCAGCTACTGTGCCTGCAAGCCTAGAGCCTGTGCTCCACATCAAGAGAAGCCGCCTCGCTTGGACAGCGATGAAGATCCAGTGCAACCAAAGATAAAGTAAGTAAAAGTTTTTAAAAAGAAGAGACTTTGAAAACTTCAATAAGCAAAAAAAAAAAATCTGCTCTGGAGAAGCTAGAAAATGCTGAAGCAATGCTTTCTAAATTCTGAGGAAAATTATTTCCAACACAGAATTCTATACCAAGTCACTATGTGATTAAGTGCTAGTAGCCTGAAGACATTTTTAGATATTTGTGTGTGTGTGTGTGTGTGCTAGGCACTCAGTCGTGTCCAACTCTTTGAGACCCCATGGACTGTAGCCCACCAGATCCTCTGTCCATGGAATTCTCTAGGCAAGAATACTGGAGTGGGTTGCCATGCTCTTCTCCAGGGGATGTGTTTTAGATATTTAGAGTTTCAATATTTTACTTTACATGTTCCCTTTCTCAGGATACTAACTAGATGGAGTAAAGGGAAAGTGTTTGAGAAAACCAAAGAGAGGAACATGTGAGATCTAGGTAACAGGGAAGCCAGTAGGAAAGAGAGGCAGAGGTCAGCCTGGGATGAGGTGAAGGAGATTCTGAACGTCAGCCACACCCAGGCGAGCAAGGAAGCTGTCCCCGTGTGGCAGCACCGAGGGCCATGGAAAGTCTGTGCAAAGAGACGAAGTTGGTAGAATATCTATGTGCTTGAATATATTCATAAGTACTTAGGCTGTAGAGGAAAGTTTGGGTGTGATCTCATAATTAATACAACAGAAACTAAGCAATTGAAGGAAGAAGACATTTATTAACTCCAGAACAATGTTTTTAAAAATTCAAGGGAGAAAAATTATCATGGTCTACTAAATGCTTAGCTGTGAGTAGCATTTGTTTACATGGTCATAATAATGTAGACACTGAACACTGAGCTAATAAAAATTATAAAACAACTATTTGAAGGATTGTGGTATGTTAAAGAAGCTAATTCACTAAAATGATACACATACAAAAACAAAGGAGTATTATAAATGTGCTATTTAGAGGAACAGAAATACCAATAAGAGAAACACACAAAGTGAAAGAGGTTGGCTCTGGGATCAGAAATGGGATGTATGGAAGATTGGGCGGCTTCCCTGATGGCTTAGATGGTAAAGAATCTGCATGAAATGCGGGAAACCTGGGTTCATTCCCTGGGTCAGGAAGATCCTCTAAAGAAGGGAATGGCTACCCACTCCAGTATTCTTGCCTGGACAGTTCCATGGACAGAGGCTGCAATCCATGGAGTTGCAAAGAGTTGAATACGACTGAGTGACTTTCACTCACTCACTTATTTCCATTAACAGGCCTTGTAGTGGTATTTATTTTTCAAGATATGTGCATATATGTATCTGATAAAAATAAAAGCACAGTAAGTGAGAGAATGGACTCAAGCATTGTTCTATAAGGAAAGTCATAGAGATGGGGCACTGCTTGGAGGGGGATATGGCATCAAGTGGTGGATTTTAATGGGACCATTTTCTTTTCATTTATTTGGTTTCCTTTTGTTTGTTCTAATCAGAGGTATTAATATTACAGCACATTGTATGCATGAATGAGTGATACAGTAGACTCTAGGAAATTGATTATTGGGGGAAGCAAGGGCCCAATCTTATGCTCAAGCTGAGAGGTGACCTTAGATAGGTGAGGGACCATCCATCATCACTGTTTGGAAGGCAGAGAATATACACACAGAGCTTGGGGCCACTGAGATCTGTGCCCATCAACTTAGAGCTTTAGGACCTGGGCAGCATCAATTATAAACTAGAAGAAAATACAACAGAATATTTCCAAAGGTGAAGGCTACAGCTATTTTTAGTATCATTTATTTTCATCATTTTATAAATTTTCTATAGTGAACATACTTTATCATAAATTATAGAATATCTGTATACATTATAATCAGAATTTTAAAAACTTGTTTTAAAGTTTGAAAGGGAAGACAGATGGGTAGAAAAAGTCAGGACTTGGGGCAAAGAGCTGGAAGTGTAGGACTGCCATATTTGGACTCTGGTGCAGTAAACTTACAGAGCTGTTTCTCCATTTCCAGGACACTGTTCTCCATGAAGGGCAAGCAGGATCTTTCCCTTCTTTGGGAGGCTAAGTCATTTATTACTATCTTGTCAACTCACTGATGCTTTTAAGAAGATGGTTTTTGAGTTTAACATGGTATCTTTACCTCTTTTCAGTGGAAGGATTTGTCCACAATACTGTAGCCCATCTTTTCTAGAAACAGAAAATGGAAGTTCCGTGAAAAGATCTTTGGGGAGTTTCTGGTTTCAGTTCTGGTTTCAGTTCTACACATAAGCAGCTTGGAAATCACCTTTCTGTCCTTAAGACAAGTAAAAACCTGAATGAGCTGAAAAATTACCAATTCTTCCAGAATTCATAAAAGAGAGGAAACAGGCCAAACCATTGCCCCCAACAAGAAAAAAAAAATTCCCAGAAGTTCCCCAAAGTAAAATTTGAGTTTACTACACACTGGGATTCACATAGCATTTACATTGTATTTACAACCATTTCCATAGCAATTGCAGGTATTGTATTACAGGTATTAGAAGTAACCTAGAGATGATTTGAAGTACACAGGAGGATGTGTGTAGGTTGACATCATTTAAAAGGGACTCGAGCATCCACAGACTTTGGTATCTTTTAGGGGCCCTGAAATTAATCCCCTGTGGATGCTAAGGGACAATGTAGATCAACTGAATAAAATAAGGAGCCTAGAAATAGACCCACATAAATATTGTCAACTGACCTTTGACAAAAGAGCAAGGCAATACAATGGAGGAAAGATAACCTCTTTAATAAATGGTGCTGGAACAACTGGACATCTATATGAAAAAACATCAGTCTTGTACAGACTTACACCCTTCACAGAAATTAACTCAAAATGGAGTATAGACCTAAATGTAAAATGTTAAACTATACAACACCCAGAAGATGATATAGGAGAGAACCCTGATGAATTCTGGGCATGGTAATGATTTTTAGATACAACACCAAAGGCACAATCCATGAAAGAAATAATTGATAAGCTGGACTTTAATTAAAGTGAAAGTGAAATCACTCAGTCGTGTCTGACTCTTTGCGACTCCATGGACTGTAGCCTATCAGGCTCCTCCCTCCATGGGATTTTCCAGGCAAGAGTGCTGGAGTGGATTGCCATTTCCTTCTCCAGGGAATCTTTCCGACCCAGCAATCGAACCCGGGTCTCCCGCATTGCAGGAAGACGCTTTACCATCTGAGCCACCAGATAATTAAAGTCTTGGATAATTAAAGGCCCTGGATAATTGTACACCAGATAATTAAAGTCTTCTACAAATGTGAGCGAGGATGTGGAGAAAAAGGAACTCTTATGTACTGTTGGTGGGAATATAAAGTTAGAGCAGCCATTATGGAAAGCAGTATGGAGATCTCTCAAAAAATTAAAAATGAAACTACCATGTGATCTAGCAATTCTACTTCTGGATGTTTATCTGAAGAAAATGAAAACACTAACTCAAAAGAGATGTGGCAGCCATGGCGATGGAGAACGCGGGATGTCCGGAACCCCGGGTGGGGCGACTGGGTGAACGAACCCCTGAGTATGAGCCTGGACCACAAGTTTTGCCAGCTGAGCAAGGCCAAGGCTAGGGCACAGAGGAGTGAGCAGCTGCAGGAGGAGGCCGCCGTCTGCCCCCAGCTAGGGGAACTCCTGGTGGGATGGCTGTGGCCAGGCTCTGGCCTCCGTCCTGCGGGCCTGCCCCTCGCTCAGCACCATGTACCTCCAGGCCTGTGACTTAGGCCCCAGCTTTTCCCTGAACCACCAGGTGGCCCTGAGCAGCACCTTCCAAGACGCCCAGTGCCTGAAGACACTGGCTCTGTCCTACAATGGCCTGGGTGCCACTGCCCTCGCCCAGGCCCTGAGCAGCCTGCCGGCCCACTGCCTCCTGGACCTGGAGCTCAGTGCTGTGGCTGCTAGCAAGAGTGACCCAGGCCTCATGGACCCTGGTCAGCTACCTGATCCGAAAGACTGCGCCTGGGGTACCTGAACCTGTCGGCAAACCACCTGGGCAACGTGGCCTGAAGAGCTCTGAATAGACGTCTCCGCCTCTGCCCCTCACTGGTCTCACTCACCTGTCTGCCAACCCTGATATCAGCTGAACTGGCCTGGAGGAGCTCCTGGCTGCCCTCCAGGATCGTTCCCGAGGCCTCAGCTTCCTCCACCCATCAGGCTGTGCTGCCCAGGCCCTTGGGCCCGGGCCTCTGCCACAAGGTTATGGTGCAGCAGCCGTCTCTCCACTGAGGACCGTGATGCCCTGCCTGCCAGCTGGGCCCCAAAGGGTGCACCCTGGACCGAGGCCCCAAGCTCTTCTTCAGGTGCCTCTGACAGGCCAGC
>SJXQ01007198.1:0-11420 GCA_006408695.1 Aepyceros melampus | reverse complement strand
GGTCCTGCCCCCCAGACTCCCGGGCGGTCCTCTCACCCTCCTCGCAGAGGCCATTCCCTCCTGACCCCGCACTCACCAGCCAGGGTCTCTGTCAGGACCAGGATCCCCGAGAGCAGCTGGAGGAGGGTTCGCGGCGCCATGACTCGCATCCTTTGGGTCTGGGAAGAAGCAGAGTCTGGGCGGGTCGGTGGAGACTTTATAACCGGATCCGCTGATTGGTTTTTCTAGAAACCGGGCACACAGTGGCAGTGAGAACTGGAGCCGCATCATGCATGTCCAGGCAGCAGAGCTAAACACAGGTTGTGAGAAAGTGAAACTGGAGGAGAAGGGGAATCCCCAACCTGGAGTGTTCCAGCCCCAGACACTGCCCTTGACCCTGAGATCTTGAGCGGCTTGCCCTCCAGGCACCTGGGACTTTGCCCTGATCCCTCCCATCCTGCCCGGAGGACGGGAGATCCCACCCATGGCAAAGGTCATGAGGAAGAGACCTGACGGGCAAAGGCTAATCAGGACTCGCGGGACCCCCTGCACCTGCTCGAACATCTTCCCCAAAACCAAAATCTGTCTGTCTTACTGTTTTATACCCTTCACCAAACTCTTCTGACATTAACAGGGGGCTCTCCCCAACCACCTTTCTCTAAAGAAAATCAGCTTAGAGCTCTAGTAAATAAGTCTCCTGGGCATAAAGGGAGTGTTTAAATTCAAATGCCTCTGATGGCTCTCTAACTTGCCTGACAGGTTTATCCCGGATTTTTACAACTAGGCATGTGATTGTTTACAGCCCCCCAACAGAGAGAGGCACAGGAAGCTTAAAACATTCTAGGAATGTAAGAATGTTCAAGGAGTTAAAAATCATTAGAATAGAACTGGTTAAGGGTTTCATTGTTGAGCCAATGCTTGCCGCCAGGTTTTCATATCTTTCATTGTGTACCTGGGGTTGCATTAATTAATATAGTTAAAATATAAGTAGTGGCCTTGATATTAACAACATTAAACTTTGAGTTAATAAATTCTTTCCTTGTATAGCCCACTACACCTTTGCCCTATAGGAATTTAACTTTATTTAGTGCTTTCTGAGAGTGGTGCCAGACTTTAGAAAGAACAACACTTTTAGGGAGAATAAGTTTTCTGGTTGAAGGACCCTTATCAGAAAAGGGTCATAAAATGCTAATAGGCCTCCTGGCCAGAAGGTGATGTAAATCACCTAAGACCTGTGTATACAGATAGGTATGCAGAAGGAAAGTCTGGTCTCAATAAGGGTCGGGACTGCTTACTCTGCATTTTCCATTATTCTCTATGTACAACTTAAGGTATGAAAGCTCCTTTTGAAAATAAAGTTGCGGGCCTCGCCTCACCATCACTTGGCCTCCCCATGTCGTTCTTTCTTTCTTTCTTTTTCTTTCTCTTCAGGCTAATTCCCTGGAGCACAGGGGCCCTCTGAGTTCACTTTCCTGCCTGGACTTCTAAGACCCACTTGAGAAGGTACCCAAGGTGGGGCATTTTCAGCTATTCGAGAGGGTGCCTGCGGCCTATGTGAACAGTGCAAGTCCCGTGCTGGGGCTTTATTTGCTTTCTGTGTAAACCAAGGAGTATCAGCCTCTTTCTCTCCTCTATTCTCTTAACTGCAAAATTCTTTCTTTATCTCCTTCTATATCTCTAAATAAATAAATTTCAGTTGCTGATGCTGTCCCCCTGAAGATACCCTGGATCCAACTGGGGCTAGAACTCGGTACCCTCCTGGTAGGTAGAATGTTGAAACTACCCAATAATTGCACCCATCTCACATGCTAGCAAAGTAATGATTAAAATTCTCCAAACCAGGCTTCAACAGAACCTGAACTCTAATCTTTCAGATGTTCAAGGTGGATTTAGAAAAGCCAGAGGAGCCAGAGATCAAAGTGCCGACATCCCTTGGATCATCGAAAAGGCAAGAGAGAAAACATCTACTTCTGCTTTATGGAATATGCCAAAGCCTTTGACTGTGTGGATCAAAACAAACTGGAAAATTCTTCAAGAGATGGGAATATCAGACAACCTGACCTGCTACTTCAGAAATCTGTATGCAGGTCAATAAGCTACAGTTAGAACTGGACATGGAACAACAGACTGGTTCCAAATAGGGAAAGGAATATGTCAAGGCTGTATATTGTCACCCTGCTCATTTAACTTACATGCAGAGTACATCATGTGAAATGCTGGGCTGGATGAAGCACAAGCTGGAATCAAGATAGCCAAGAGAAATATCAATAACCTCAGAGAAGCAGATGACAACCACTCTTATGGCTGAAAGCAAAGCGGAACTAAAGAGCCTCTTGATGAAAGTGAAAAAGGAGAGTGAAAAAGTTGGCTTAAAGCTCAACACTCAGAAAACTAAGATCATGGCATCTGATCCCATCACTTCATGGCAAATAAATGGGGGAAACAATGGAAATAGTGGCAGACTTTATTTTTGGGGGCTCCAAAATCATGCAGATGGTGACTGCAGCCATGAAATGAAAAGACACTTACTCCTTGGAAGAAAAGCTACAACCAACCTAGACAACATATTAAAAAGCAGAGACATTACTTTGTCAACAAAGGTCCATCTAGTCAAAGCTATGGTTTTTCCAGTAGTCATGTGTGGATGTGAGAGTTGGACTGTAAAGAAAGTTGAGTACTGAAGAACTGATGCTTTTGAAGTGTGGTGTTGGAGAAGACTCTTGAGAGTCCCTTGGACTGCAAGGAGATCCAACCAGTCAATCTGAAGGGAAATCAGTCCTGAATATTCATTGGAAGGACTGATGCTGAAGCTGAAGCTCCAGTACTTTGGCCACCTGATGGGACGAACTGACTCATTGGAGAAGAGTCCTGTGCTGGGCAAGATTGAAGGCAGGAGGAGAAGGGGATGACAGAGGATAAGATGGCTGGATGACATCACTGACTCAATGGACATGAGTCTGAGCAAGCTCCAGGAGATGGTGATGGACAGGGAGGCCTGGCGTGCTGCAGTCCATGGGGTCACAAAGAGTTGGACATGACTGAGTGACTGAACTGAACTGAACTCCCCCCCGAGAGCTCTTAGTCCTACTCTGGGGCTGTTTGCAATTTTGATTAAAATATCTATACAATCTTACAAATTAGTGAGGATGCCAAGGATAGTATTATGTGACCACTTCTATGCATATTTTCCATACTACGAATAATACACTTTAAAGATTTTTGTTTGTTTATTTAGAATAATATTAGTAACCCATGTGTTTAATGTGAATAACTATTTCCCAGAATAAACAGGGTGGTGAGAAGCATAGAGCTTTTTATACTTTTTCCAAGTATCTTTCCTGTCTCTTTCACTAGAAGACCACTGGATTTTCAGGTTTGCGTCTGCATTGAGTCTGTTATTTTGATGGTAGTCTGTGAAAGTGAAAAAGCCTGCACATAGTTAGGAGTAGTATTTTTTAATAATCTTTTCAGATAGTTGTGGATGTTCATCTTGGATACAAAACTAAAACTGTACAAATTGTAGTTTTTCAAAGGTTTTTCCACAGTGGACCTGAAACAATATCATGGACTATTTTCTCTTCGGTTACATTAAAATCCATAAGCCTATTTTGCTCATTGAACATCTCTTGTACTAATACAAGATTTTTACAAAGTAATACATTGTTTCACTAAATTATACAGATCTTTCTGCTCATTCATTCTTTCAATAATGGTTGTTTTCTATGAAAAAGAGGGTGGTTCAGAGCTCATAGAATTTTTCCTTGGGCCATAGGACTTTGAAATGTAGCAGAAGTGCTCTATGTGTACTTTCCATGTCATCACAGAAGATACTTTTAAAATGTGTATTTAAGACTGACGATTAGGAAACATAAGCATTTTTATATATTTTATTTTAAAACTTTTATTTTATTTAAGGATATTTGATTTATAATGTTAATTTCTGCTATACAGCAAAGTGATTCACGTATACATGTGTGAGTGTGTGAGTGAGTGATTGAGTGAAGTTGCTCAGTCGTGTCCAACTCTTTGCGACCCCATGGACTGTAGCCCACCAGGCTCCTCCATCCATGGAATTTTCTAGGCAAGAGTACTGGAGTGGGTTGCCATTTCTTCTCCAGGGGACCTTACCAACCTGGTGATCAAACCCGGGTCTCCCGCATTGCAGGCAGATGCTTTACCATCTGAGCCACCAGGGAATCCCTTAATACATGTGTATATATATTCTTTTTCATATTTTTTCCATTATTAAGAACAGATAATTATTTCCATATTAAGGACAGATAAGAATTTTTAATGTGTCATTCTGGATGTTTTAAAGCAAACCTGATTATTAGTTTTCTTTTTTCCGGCAAGAAAGTTTTGGTGAAAATAATTACTATTGCAGTTCTCTACTGTAGTCTCCATTACTGCTGTTATACATCAAAGAAAATGTCAACACAGTGAGAAGTCAAATAATATCTGAGTGATGCTATGAAAGTAGCTTTCATCTCAGGGATCTCATGAAAGGGTCTCAGTGACATCAAAGGTTCCGCAGACCGCACTCTGAGAACTGCTATTCTGAATGAACCAGGGTGTCTCTCAACTGATCCCTGCCTTTGCCTCCTCTTCATTTTGGAAAATCCTTTTTCCTGAGCTGGACTCCCTGCCTCCCCAAACTTAACTGAGGGCCCTGCCCCTGGGCTCCTCTAGGAGAGAACTCACTCCCTAGAAAGTGATGCCAGAGAGTGTTCTCCATCTGGGAAGGGAGGTCTGGTGCAGGTGTTTCCCTTTGGAACTGGGAACAGTTTGTACCTGAAGGCGCCAGACCCACTCATAACCTGCTTTGATTTTGTTACACAGCAGCTTGATGTGTATTCATATCCCAGACAGAAATCTGACATAGTATCTAAGAAAAATAATATTGGCCCTTTCATTTCATGTGGTCTAATGCAACTACCTGAATTGAGGCCCACAAATCATGAAGAGCAGTCCATTCCAACAGAATATTCTGTGGTGACAGAATTTTCTGTTTGTGCTATCCACTCAGGTAGCCAGTAGTTACATGAGGCTATTTAGCACCTTAAAGTGACTGTTGTGCTGAGTATTTTTATTTATTTAAATTTAAGTAGCAATATGTGGCTACCAGCTAGCAATTGGTCAATGCATATGTAGTTGTTAATTAATCTCCTGTCTCTTTCCCCTGAAAGATCCTGTGTGACTCATAGGTTGATGCGTATGAAAATAATCTTAATACTGAAGTCATGGATTTGTCTGTGCAGATCTTAGATATAGCTTTAAAATACAACATGCTCTGAAAATTTCTTGAATGTGTATTTTAACAGATAGAGTGTTCAGACATTAGCCAAACCATGGTTTATTATCATAAGGTTGTAAGTGTTCAAAACTGCCCATTACTAGATATAATCGTTGAGCTCTTGGTGTTTTCCTTAACTTGGTAAACATAAGGACACACAGAAGTCCTCATTTAGCCCAAGAGAGAGTGTTTACTGCACACAACAGATATCAGTAGTTTGTAGGACTTGTATATACTTGTAAAGTTGTGAAGCAGAAGATGCAACATTAGAATCCAGCACCTTATTACATTTTACTTACTGCTCCTGCTATACTTTCTTCCCAAATTCCATCAGTTCTGTTTCCCTACACCCTTGGACTCCTCTCTCCTAGACAAAAATATACATGAATTTTTACACTTGTGGAATGAAGAGTTTTATGACCCAAAGATTAAAAGCCATCAAAACAGATAAATCTTTCCTATGTCAATCAGACACTCACAGGATACAAACATATGCCGCTATTCCATGGAGACACACAAACATTTCTGGCAAACAGGTAACATGTCTCAATGTTCTTCAGCCAAAGATCACCAGAAGCAAATCTGTGGGCAATCAAGTTGGATTTATACTGGATACAGCGAGGGAGATTACAGCAGGAGAGACTATAGTGTCCTTGTAAGGTGTTAGAACATATACAGCCAGGAGTCCCCAAACTCTGAGCTTGGCCCAGTACTTCCTGTCAGATCGGTGCCAACATTAGATTAGAAATAAAGTGTACAATAAAAATACTGTGCTTGAATCATCCTGAAAGCATTCCTCCCACCCCTGGTCCATGAAAAAATTGCCTTCCACGAAGTCAATTCTTGCTGCCAAAACATTGGAACCGCTGATATAGAGAATGTGGGCTTTGATTTTGAGAAGCATCTATGCGAGACTGGCTCACTTTAGATTGGGTGTGGTCAGGAAGTGGGGGCAATTCTATGCCTGGGCACCTCAGTAAGCCTCTGCTATAGGGAAGGCAGACTAGAGTGAGGATACAGCTGTGACTGGGAGGAAGCAGTGGTCTCTGGATCAGCACAGGGAGAGGTTTGGTCCACGGTGAGGGGCACCAGGCTGCCTGGTTGGTCTGTGCTTGTACAGAATGCTGCCGTGTTCTTGTTTTGTCTCTCTATGTCATGCACTCAGATATCCTTGTCTGATGCTGATCTTCTGTGAGATGACTTATGTCCAACAGGAGAACAACACAGATGCGTGGTGAGCTCCAGCCCAGCCAGAGGATCAGAATGTACATCCTAGTGTATGAGCTGAGGGTGATCTGTCAAGTGTTTACAAATGTAAGGGATTTTCATGTAATTTTTGAAAGCATTATTTACCAGCACACAAGAGAATTGAAAAGATAGTCAAGCATATACAAAAATAAATAATTCATGTTCTTTCCCTCATTCCCCATTAACTCAAGTCCTCTATTCAGAAGCAAGTGCAGTAAGAAATTTCTCATTTTTCTTTCCAGAAAAGTATACTGTTCATTAATGAATACTGTTAGATCAGTAAAAGAGCTCAGGCCACAGCCTCAGAGAAATTATTGTAAATTAACATATCTGATAAAAGACTTGTTTTAGAATATACATAGAAGCCTTCAACTCAACAATATGAAAATAACTATTTAAAAATACAGTTTGAACAGACACCTCTTCTAGAAGATATAACAATGGAAATATATATGAAAAGATGTTAAACATCTTATGTTGTTAGGAAATGTAAATTGCAAAGACAGCAATGTGCATCACACCTGATGGCACACCTGCAGTTCAGGAACGGGTGATGCCAAGGCTGGAGCAGCAGAGGGACGCGGAGCAGCAGAAACCCTCACTCACCGGGACGGGAGTAGGAAGCAGCGCAGCCCCAGAAATGAGGCAGCAGTTTCAAAGAAGCTACGCAGAAACTCCCCATGCTGTCCACTGATCAATCTAGTATTTCTCCAACTCATTTGAAAACTTATATTTGCACAAATCTGACCCTGATGCTGGGAGGGATTGGGGGCAGGAGGAGAAGGGGATGACCGAGGATGAGATGGCTGGATGGCATCACTGACTCGATGCACGTGAGTCTGGGTGAACTCTGGGAGTTGGTGATGGACAGCCAGTCCTGGCGTGCTGCGATTCACGGAGTCGCAAAGAGTCGGACACGACTGAGCAACTGAACTGAACTGAACTTCACACCAATGTGCCTATCAGAGCACCCCTTAATTGTGGGCTGCACATAGTGACTTTCTTCTAAAGATTACAGGGTGAAAAGTGGGAAAGTAAAGATAGAAGTTCACAAAGAAACCTGGGAAATGAACCTTAGCCAAGGGATGAAGTGAACTTATTAGTCACACCCCAGTGGACAGTGTATACCCTTGGTGACTGGAGACTGTCAGTCATCTCTGTGGTCCTCTTCCCCCAAAACCCTTTGCCCCAGTCAAATCGAAAGATGTTCTACTATGTCCCTCAGCAGTACTCCACGAAACACCAAAGTCATCAAGAACAAGAGAAGTCTGTGTGACTGTCTCAGCCAGAGGAGCCTGAAGGAGACACAATTCAGACTTAATATGTGTCTTTGATGGGATCCTGGATCAGGTTAAAGGAAAACTAATGAAGTCCACATAAATTCTGGAGTTTAGTAACACTGTGTCAACATTGGTCATCATCAGCTGTGAGGAATGTATGATGGTGGTATAAAATGTCCTCACAGAGTGTGGGATATATAGTAACTCTTTACTAACTATGCTGCTGCTAAGTCACTTCAGTCGTGTCCGAATCTGTGCGACCCCATAGACGGCAGCACACCAGGCTCCCCCGTCCCTGGGATTCTCCAGGCAAGAACACTGGAGTGGGTTGTCATTTCCTTCTCCAATGCATGAAAGTGAAAAGTGAAAGTGAAGTTCTCAGTCGTGTCTGACCCTCAGGGACCCCATGCACTGCAGCCTTCCAGGCTCCTCTGTCCATGGGATTTTTCTGGCAAGAGTACTGGAGTGGGGTGCCATTGCCTTCTCTGACTAACTATGCTACTTGGTTGTAAACCTCAAACTATACTAAAATGAAAGCACATTTTAATATCAACTAGAAATGAACAAGAAATGGAAGAAGCAATTATCAACTTTCCAGGATGCTTTCATCAACGAGCTTCAGAGAGGCAACATGGAGAGAAAAGATGGAAATCTGAGATACAGGGCAGGGCTCCAGGTCTCCTCTCCTCTAATCCTTGCTGTACCCTCGAGCCTGTCCCCAGAGCTGCTCAGAAAGCACCTTCACCTCCTCCCTGGGCCAGGGCAGCCATTTCTGTCTAACTCAGACCACAATGCATCCTCTGCCTTCCCTGTGCAGAACTGGAGAGGAAAGAGTGGTCGTGCCCCCGTGTGGCCACAGGGCTGATGACTGGACACCTGAGCTCCCCTTTGACCTCCTTACCAGAGACCTGCCCAGGCTCTCCTTAGGCTCCCAGCAGTGGGTGAGTGCCGTGCACACAAGCTGGTGTCCATCCAGTGTCAAGTTTAAAGCTTGAACTGTCACGTAAAATACACGCTGACATGCACATTTCTCTCTCCATTAAATAACCAAGGACTTTGTCCTCAGAGAGGATCAGATATCAAGGCTGTAATGCCAGGTCCAGGGTGGAGCCCACCAACATACAAAGTGTCCTCATTATCAAGGGATGGGACCTCGAAGCCCAAGTACTGTCACTTCTTCTGGCTACTGCCACACTTACAGACTCTTCCTCTGGGAAATCAGCTCTGGAACCTCCCTTCCTAAGATGCAGTAGGAGAGTAGAGAAAGAGGAGGGAGAGGAGATCCCACAGTGCCTGTAAAGGGGGGAGGCTCCTGGAGAAGTGCGGAGAGGCAGGAAACACTGACATTATGGGATGGAGGCCTTGGGTAAGGCTGTAATGCCAGGTCCAGGGTGGAGCCCACCAACATACAAAGTGTCCTCATTATCAAGGGATGGGACCTCGAAGCCCAAGTACTGTCACTTCTTCTGGCTACTGCCACACTTACAGACTCTTCCTCTGGGAAATCAGCTCTGGAACCTCCCTTCCTAAGATGCAGTAGGAGAGTAGAGAAAGAGGAGGGAGAGGAGATCCCACAGTGCCTGTAAAGGGGGGAGGCTCCTGGAGAAGTGCGGAGAGGCAGGAAACACTGACATTATGGGATGGAGGCCTTGGGTGTGGGGGGAGGAACCAGAGAGGAGAGGGTGGGGGAAGGTCACTGAGTGGATATGAGCACAGGAAGGTGGGGTCTGTGTGGGGAGAGGGACAGGGGCTTCGGGCCTGGGTGCTGGTAGAGGCTCTATTTTATACCCGGATGATAAACACACAGGTGTCAGCTCTGTATTTTGATGGTAAGCTATACTTATGTTTACAGTATTTTTCTGAAATTACATGTATCAGTTCAGTTTAATTCCGTTTAGTCGTTCAGTCATGTCTGACTCTGCAACCCTATAGACTGCAGCAAGCAAGGCTCCCTGTCCATCAACAGCTCCCTGAGTTCACTCAGACTCATGTCCATCGAATCAGTGATGCCATCCAGCCATCTCATCCTCTGTCGTCCCCTTCTCCTCCTGCCCCCAATCCCTCCCAGCATCAGAGTCTTTTCCAATGAGTACTTTGGCATGAGGTGGCCAAAGTACTGGAGTTTCAGCTTCAGCATCATTCCCTCCAAAGAAATTCCACGGCTGATCTCCTTCAGAATGGACTGGTTGGATCTCCTTGCAGTCCAAGGGACTCTCAAGAGTACCTGTCCATCAACAGCTCCCTGAGTTCACTCAGACTCATGTCCATCGAATCAGTGATGCCATCCAGCCATCTCATCCTCTGTCGTCCCCTTCTCCTCCTGCCCCCAATCCCTCCCAGCATCAGAGTCTTTTCCAATGAGTACTTTGGCATGAGGTGGCCAAAGTACTGGAGTTTCAGCTTCAGCATCATTCCCTCCAAAGAAATTCCACGGCTGATCTCCTTCAGAATGGACTGGTTGGATCTCCTTGCAGTCCAAGGGACTCTCAAGAGTACACATACACACAATTTTCATTTATGTAACAGAAAAATTTGTATTCCGTTGTATACACTAAGGAATGAGTGAGAAATCCATTTAGGTAATAGTTTCAAAGAAATCCATTGGTTTTCGTTAGTTTGAGCTGATAACACTTCAGTCTTTCACCTGGCTCTGTACCTATGTAGAGTAGAGAAACCAACATGCATCTCTAGCCCTTTTCTTCCTGGGAAAATACAACTGTTGAAGTATGGATTTAAGACTCCTCCCCAACCCGAGTGCTCTCTCTTCACTGACCTCAAGTCATTCCCAGTCTGGCTGAGCTCCTGGATTGCCTGTGAGTCCCTGTGATCACAGGTTCTGGTGGGACAAGTTTCTACTGAAAGGAAAAGGACAAAGAAACAGAGAAGATTACCCATCCAACCAGTGACCACTCTGAAGCCCACAAAGGACTCAGAACTCACTGGAGAGGTCTCATACCTCCTCATATCCTTCTGTGGTCCCACCAACATCAGACTCAGCATAGCAAACATGTAGATGCTGGAAGATTCTCAGTGGTTCCGTTTGTTTACCTGTCTCAAACTTTAAGAATCTTTTTCTTTATTAACCCATTGACCCTCATGACATGGATTAGAAAAAACAAATTCACATCCAGATTCTTATTTTCAGTATTTCTCAGCACAACATGAAGTTAAGACAAAGGTAGAAAGGGCCCAGCCCCACCTCTGCCAAAACATAGGAGTCCAACAGGGAGGAGAATACAGGTCAGATGGTGAGGGGGCGCGGTGGGCAGGACAGCGAATACGTAGATGCTGGAAGATTCTCAGTGGTTCCGTTTGTTTCCTATCTCAAACTTTAAGAATCTTTTTCTTTATTAACCCATTGACCCTCATGACATGAATTAGAAAAAACAAATTCAAATCCAGATTCTTATTTTCAGTATTTCTCAGCACAACATGATGTTGAGACAAAGGTAGAAAGGGCCCAGCCCCGCCTCTGCCAAAACACAGGAGTGCAACAGGGAGAACACAGCTCAGGGTGGAGAGGGGGCGGTGGGCAGGGGTGGCCAGTCTCCCCACCTCCTCACGTTATGCTAATAGAAGCACAGATGCATTCCGATGCAGCTGCAGAAAGAGGGGTCAGG
>SJXQ01007197.1:0-148387 GCA_006408695.1 Aepyceros melampus | reverse complement strand
TGGTTCCTCTGCCTTTTCTAAAACCAGCTTGAACATCTGGAAGTTCACGGTTTACGTATTGCTGAAGTCTGGCTTGGAGAATTTTGAGCATTACTTTACTAGAATGTGAGATAAGTGCAATTGTGTGGTAGTTTGAGCATTCATTGGCATTGCCTTTCTTTGGAATTGGAATGAAAACTGACCTTTTCCAGTCCTGTGGCCACTGCTGAGTTTTCCAAATTTGCTGGCATATTGAGTGCAGCACTTTGACAGCATCATCTTTTAGGATTTGAAACAGCTCAACTGGAATGCCATCACCTCCACTAGCTTCGTTCGTAGAAATGCTTCCTAAGGCCCACTTGACTTCACATTCCAAGATGTCTGGCTCTAGAATAGTCATCACATCATCATGATTATCTGGGTCATGAAGATCTTTTTTGTACAGTTATTCTGTGTATCCTTGCCACTTCTTCTTAATATCTTCTGCTTCTGTTTGGTCCATACTATTTCTGTCCTTTATCAAGCCCATCTTTGCATGAAAAGTTCCCTTGGTATCTCTAATTTTCTTGAAGAGATCTCTAGTCTTTCCCATTATAAACATAGCTTAAAACATGGAACTGTACATTTGAAATGGTAAATTTTCCTGTATGCAAATTATATCTCAATAAATCTGACAGCATCTGAGATTTAAGTTTTAGAGAGTCTTACTAAAATGTTTACAGATAAAATGAGATCTAATATTTTATTCAAGATAATCTCATGGTTTGGAGAGTAGTTAGAAGTATCCATAAAATCAGATTGCCTAAGGGCTGCAATTGGTTGAAGTTAGGGCAGACTTGATTTCCCCTGGGTCAGAAAGATCCCCTGGAGGAAGGAATGAAACCCACTCCAGTATTCTTGCCTTGAGAATATCATGGACTGAGGAGCCTGGTGGGCTACAGTCTATAGGGTCACAAAGAGTCAGACACGAGTTAAGCAACTTAGCATGCATGCACACAGGGCCCATTACTCTACCCACCTTGCTATTCTATATATTTGACATTTCTCATCATAAACAATATTTTAAATGTAAAAAGTTATTTGGAATTAGAAATTAGTCAACACAGAAGAGAAAGTCAATTTCACATATTCTTAAGATCAAGATACAAATCTTGGTATATTTTGCAGTAAGCTGTTATGCTGTTACCACTGAAAAGACTTGTTGGAAGTCTTGAACTTGAAAGACTAATTTGGAATTTTATGAAGTAGGTATGCTCCATAGGAGTCCCATATTAAACAAATTAAACTGTATTTTTCTTAAAGTGCTTGATATCTTGATGTGGGCGTCCCAGGTGGCTCAGTAGTAAAGAATCTGTCAGCCAATACAGGTACCAAAGGATACGTGGGTTTGATCCCTGGGTTGGGAAGATCCCCTGGAGGAGAAAATGGCAACCCACTCCAGTATTCTTGCCTGGAGAATTGCATGGACAGAGGAACCTTGTGGGCTACAGTCTATGGTGTTGCAAAGAGTCAGACACAACTGAGCACACCTGCACACAAACACACACCCATCTTGATGTATGGAATTTTAGCATTCTCCAATTTATTTGTCTATATAATGCTCTTTTTTTCAGAGTGTTCGAAGAAATAGCATTGCATGGAACATACTTGAGATTCCATACAATACATATTTATAGTTGCTTAGGTGCCAAGAGGCAACTTAATTCTGAGATTAAAACTTGGTGCTTCATATATCAGGGTACTGTTCTCTGCTACATCACATAATTCCTAGAAGTAAAGATGCTTAACAAGATAGAATTTATTTCTTCCTCACATGTCTGTCAAATGAGGATATTTGGGTAGCAGGTGACTTTCCTTTATGTAGAATTTTCAGGAATTGATGTTCTTCCCATGTGATTCCTTTTCATTATCCTCTAGGGGCTCAGATCCTTCTTCATCTATCCAGCTCCAAGAAAGAATGAAGTCACTTTGATACCTTAACCACTTTTGCCCAGAAGTGATACACATCACTTTTGCTTCCATTTCATTGATGACAGTTAGTCATATGGTCCAACTGGATACAACAGGGTCTGAACAATGGAGTTCCTGGCTGGGCAGTTGCTTTGCATGAAAAATGAACATGAATTTTGATGGACAGGTCACTGCTTCTACTATGGGCAGCATAAACACATGAGCAATTCAACTAATTCAGTATTTCTACCAGAGATTATGACTTTAATGATCTGAAGTGTGATCCTGGCATCAATATTTTTAAAATTTCCAGATAATTTATTTCTCAGTTTGAATTAAAAAACATAGGAGTAGTCATTAATTTTTAAAGAAGAAATTTTTCTTTTTACTTTTTCCAGCTTTAGTGAGATACAATTGACAAACAAAAATGTACATTAGGCTGAACAACATGATTTTTAAGAAACAGGTCTGTTATGTATAGGGCACCTCATTTTCTATATTACAAATGAAGTGAAGTGAAAGTCACTCAACTGTGTTGGACTCTTTGCGACCCCGTGGACTATATAGTCCAGGAAATTCTCTAGGCCAGAATACTGGAGAGGATAGCCTTTCCTTTCCCCATAGGATCTTCTCAAACCAGGGATCGAACCCAGGTCTCCCACATTGCAGGCAGATTCTTTACCAACCCAGCCACATGGGAAGCCCTTATTACAAATAACCCAATGGAAATGCTAACTTATCAAAAGATATTCTACTTAAAGTATTTAAAATTAGGTCAATACGAACAAGCACTGCTGACATGATGATCTGCAGCCAATGATATCTGGATCCCACTGGGCAGTATTCTCCAGAATGCTGTGGCTTTGCTTCCCAACCAAAATAGATACATTTTCATCCAGCATACTCCTAGAATATAAATCATTCAGATGGCTGAAACTTATTTTCTGATGGCATGATAGATCACTGGGCATTAATCCTTGAAGAGATGTTATTTTTCAGAAGTTGCCTTTAAACCATCACTCACACTGTCACAACAGATTCAAGTTTTATAGCCCCACAGCTAATATTCTAAATTATGGAAATCGACACTAAGCAGCATGTCCACCATAAAAGACTTTTTATAAAAGTATCCTTGAAATTTATTTCATTTATTTTGACGGATTGCATTTAACTAATTTGAATTTACTACACAAGTGTCCACAACTACATTTATCTGCTATGTGTCTAGGAGTTTTTGTCTCTATTCTATAAGAAATGATTCATTTTGTTTTAGCCACACAGGTCCAGAGAACACTTTTCCATCATATTTGTATGTAAAGGTGTTTATGTTGTTTCATTATGGAACATTTTGTCCCCCCTGGAATGGAGACAATCAGAAAAGAGATGACCTTCATCTCTGTGCATAACTTAATTCTGTTTCTCAACATAATCAATTGATTTCTATGTTTTGTCAGTTTGGTTTCATCAGCTGCCATAAGGGTCAATTACTAAATAAGAATTGATCACCAAGAGGCCTGATGCTGTTTCCTTAGCAACCCTGTACCCAGTCTAGTTATTTAAATCATTTAAATGACTAGATCAGATTAGCCATTTGCCATTTGATCAATAGCACAGTGACCTGCATAAGACTAACTAATCTTATTGTGTATTTAGGCAAAGTCTTAGGAGGAATATGGTTGTTTAATTAACATACAAATATATTTCCCGGGGCAAAACAAAGTATTTGCAGATATGCTATCTAACATTGCAGCTATTTTATTTTTCTATAAAGTGAGAAAAATGCCAGCCTTAAAGTCTATGGTACAAAACCATAGATAATTTATTCATTTAACAAATGTTAATAAGGACAAAGTAAGATTTTATGAGCTGGATGTTGTGGATGAGGTGATGAATAATTCATAGTTCCTGCCCGCAAGTAAATCGTAGGCTCATAACAGAGATATACTGGAGGAAATAATTTCAATAGAGCATGGTAAGTAAAACAAGGTATGATAATGGGGGCGGGGGAAAGAGTTACTTTTTTCTACTTGAAAAGTTAGGGAATGTGCACTAGAGAGGCTTAAGTAGGTTCTTGAAAGATTGATAGTCAGTTCAAGGTAAACAAAGGAGAGCATTATAGTCCCAGGAGACCTAGGAAAGCACAAAATAGCGCAAGGTGTGTGTTTTTCCATATCTCTTGGTTGAAAGTGACAAAATCAGAAAAACTAATTTGAGAAGAAATGTAGATTTTTATTGGAAATAGCACTAGGAAGGTAGAATAATGACTCTCACTCTGCAATATCTACCTCCTAACATCTAAAACCTGTTAGTATGTTGTGTTACATAGCAAAAAAAAAGTAAGGTTGCAGATGGAATTAAGGATGGTAATAAGCTAAATTTAATTAAGAAAAAGAGATTGCCTTGGATCATCCAAGTAGGCCCATTGTATCTATAATTAAACCACAATGGAAAATACTTAAAAGCATTTCTGACTTTGAAGATGGACGGGAACCATGAGACAAGAACATGAGCAGTCTACAGAAGCTGGAAAAAACAAGGAAACACATTCTCCCTTAGTGCTGCTATAAAGAAATATAACCCTGCTGACACCTTGATTTTTAGCCCAGTAACACTCATTTTGGACTTCAGACTTATAGAAATGGAAGATAATAAAATTTTTAAGCTACAGACTTTGTGGTAATTTGTAACAGGAGTAATAGGAAACTAATGCATAAAGTTACTTGAAATTTAGTTTACTTGAAATATAAATGAAGGGAAAGCTGGGGAATCAATCCTTAAGAAGGGTAGGGATAACTGGAACCAGATTCTCAATAATCTACATTTCTCTACTCTTTCTCTCTCAATCTATTAGTTTTATTCTCTGAGAGCAGCTTTCCCCATGGGGCAGTGGATCTGGTCCCTAGCTGCCCTGGGCTTATACATCCTGGAATTTCAGAGAAAAATATTTTTCCATCTTGGTTTCAGTTTGGAAAAAAGTGCCATAGAAATATTCTTCTGCTGCTGCTACTGCTAAGTCCCTTCAGTCGTGTCTGACTCTGTGCGATCCCACAGATGGCAGCCCACCAGGCTCCCCCGTCCCTGGGATTCTCCAGGCAAGAACATTGGAGTGGGTTGCCATTTCCTTCTCCAATGCATGAAAGGGAAAAGTGAAAGTGAAGTCGCTCAATTGTGTCCGACTCTTCGAGACCCCATGGACTGCAGCCCACCAGGCTCCTACGCCCATGGGACTTTCCAAGCAAGAGTACTGGAGTGTGGTGCCATTGCCTTCTAATGGGCCTATTTTAAGAACATCCTGGAATTTCAGAGAAAAATATTTTTCCATCTTGGTTTCAGTTTGGAAAAAAGTGCCATAGAAATATTCTTCTGCTGCTGCTACTGCTAAGCCCTTCAGTCGTGTCTGACTCTGTGCGATCCCACAGATGGCAGCCCACCAGGCTCCCCCGTCCCTGGGATTCTCCAGGCAAGAACATTGGAGTGGGTTGCCATTTCCTTCTCCAATGCATGAAAGGGAAAAGTGAAAGTGAAGTCGCTCAATTGTGTCCGACTCTTCGAGACCCCATGGACTGCAGCCCACCAGGCTCCTACGCCCATGGGACTTTCCAAGCAAGAGTACTGGAGTGTGGTGCCATTGCCTTCTAATGGGCCTATTTTAAGTCAAATGTTAGACCACTGAACTAAGCTCTGGGGGTGAATGATATTAATTAGCCCAGCTGGGGCCCCATGCACATTAATTTGGCAAAAAAGAGAGATTTGCTACCAAAACAAAGGGAGCAAGAATGTAGGGCAAATTGGAATCGTAGCTGTCTACTACAACATGTTGAATGAACTACAAGTGGTTTACTGCAGTGAGAACTTAAAGTCAGAGATGAATTCAACCTAAATTCATATGAATAGTTAGATCATAAAATTAGTCACTCAGTTGTGTCTGACTCTTTGTGATCCCATGAACTGTGACCAGCCAGGCTCCTCTGTCCATGAAATTCTCTAGGCAAGAATACTGGATTGGTTTGCCATTCCCTTCTCCAGAGGATCTTCCTGACTCAGAGATTGAACTGGGTCTCCTACACTGCAGACAGATTCTTTACCATCTGAGCCACCAGGGAAAACTAGATCATTTAATTAAGCTCTAACTCTGTGTACTTGATTCCCAGAACTCTAGCTTTCCTAAATGTATGTTTATGAGCTTCCTTTTAATCAGGGAGGTCATGGTAGATAAGTTCAATTTACATTGGTTCAGTGCCTTTTTTTCAGTATAAGAAATTTAGGAACTTGGTCAGCTGTTAGGAAGATGAGTTTAGGGAAGACTGAAGTCATAAAAGTAGATTCCTACTAAGAAGTGCTATTTCTTGGGTCAGCTCTAGGCAACCAAAGATCCAGTCATGAATCTTCAGCCTTTTGGAAAGTGCTTGGATTTTGGTTTTAAGATCTGGATACAAGCCTAAGCTACACTCTTTCTTAATTTTATTACCTTGGGCTAGTTCTCTCAGCGCTGTAAATCTCATTTTCATTACCTGCAATCTATATATTGATCATAAAATCTGCTCCCTGTAAAAGCTGTCATTTATTGAGAGTTTATATGTTTCAGACACTTTACGAGGGTTCCAGGAAACTTCAGTCATGAAGGAGAGGTCATTGGCCTTGAAAAAAGGAAATCTGTAAACTAAGGAAAGAGGGCAGAGCCCTGGTGAAGTGCTAGACATAAAATCAAAGCTGAACTTGCAGTGAAGTTAACTGGATGCAGAGGCCTTTAGGGTAAGGTTCTTGTTGCAGATACAATGGCTTGCTGAGCCTAAGTGAGCGGGAAGCAGGGTTACACAGTATGCAGGTGAAGGAGGTCAATCATGGGGAGATACAGAGAAAGAGACAGAAAGAGTCAGAGACTGAGCATGGAGACACAAAGATCGTTTCACTTCCTTCTCTGCCTCTGCTTTTCCTACCCCAGGTTTTCCGAGTATGAAAACCACTCTTGAACCCAACATTCATTTGGCAATTCCATAATGAAAATGATTCAAATGAACCTAGGAAAGGAACCTCCAATCAAGACAGCCTTTATAACAGCCCCAAATGGCAGCTGTTTCCCAAATCTTAGAATTAGAACATTGCTGATTCTGACCCTGTAGGCCAGCTAGACCCATGCTTACTTAGCAGAGTGTCCCATCTAACAAAGCACCATATTACTGTTAGGAGTTACTCGAGCCCATCTATATTCATCTCCTAGGGCTGCTGTTACAAAGCAAGACAAGCTGGGTGGCTTAAAACCATAGAAATGTACTGTTTCACAGTCTCCCTGTGTGTCTCTGTCTTCACATGGCTATTTTCATATTACGCCATTAGTCATACTGGATTAGGAGCCCATCTTACTCTGGTATGACCTCACTTTAACTTAGCTAATTATCTGCACTGACCCTATTTCCAAATAAGGCCCTATCTGAGAATCTGGAGATTAAGACCTCAACATATCTTTGTGTTATATTTAGTCACTTTGGAGAAGAATATGGCAACCCACTCCAGTGTTCTTGCCTGTAGAATTTCATGGACAGAGAAGCCTGGCAAGCTACAGTCCATGGAGTCTCAAAGAGTCGGACACAACTGAGTGACTAACACACACACACACATGATTAGTTGCTCAGTCATGTCTGACTCTTTGCAACCCCATGCACTGTACAGCCTGCTAGACTTCTCTGTCCATGGGGATTCTCCAGGCAAGAATATTGGAGTGGGTTGCCATGCCCTTCTTCAGGGGATCTTCCCAACTCAGGGATTGAACTCAGGTCTCCTGCATTGTAGGCAGATCTTTTACCATCTGAGCCACCAGGAAGCCCAAACATATCTTTGGGGGTACTATAAATTGGATAGGTCAAAAAGTTTGTTTGAGTTTTTATGTACCATCTTATGGGAAAATCCAAACAAACTTTTTGGCCAACCCAATAATTCAACCCATAATATCATCCTCTTATTTTTTACCAACTCCTGTTCAGATTCTACATCTATTTGCTTGTTGGTTCCTGACTCCTGATTTCTCTGCTATTTATGACCCAGCTGTTATACTTCGGGTTAAGGGTTTTATTGACTATGCCAAAGCCTTTGACTGTGTGGATCACAAGAAACTGTGGAAAATTCTGAAAGAGATGGGAATACCAGACCACCTGACCTGCCTCTTGAGAAATCTGTATGCAGGTCAGGAAGCAATAGTTAGAACTGGACATGGAACAACAGACTGGTTCCAAATAGGAAAAGGAGTACGTCAAGGCTGTATATTGTCACCCTGCTTATTTAACTTCTATGCAGAGTACGTCATGAGAAACGCTGGACTGTAAGAAACACAAGCTAGAATCAAGATTGCCAAGAGAAATATCAATAACCTCAGATATGCAGAGGACACCACCCTTACGGCAGAAAGTGAAGAGGAACTAAAGAGCCTCTTGATGAAAGTGAAAGAGGAGAGTGAAAAGTTGGCTTAAAGCTCAACATTCAGAAAATGAAGATCATGGCATCTGGTCCCATCACTTCATGGGAAATAGATGAGGAAACAGTGGAAACAAGGTCAGGCTTTATTTTTTTGGGCTCCAAAATCACTGCAGATGGTGACTGCAGCCATGAAATTAAAAGACGCTTACTCCTTGGAAGAAAAGTTATAACCAACCTAGATAGCATATTGAAAAGCAGAGAGATTACTTTGCCAACAAAAGTCCATCAAGTCAAGGCTATGGTTTTTTGAGTGGTCATGTATGGACGTGAGAGTGGGACTGTGAAGAAAGATGAGGGCCGAAGAACTGATGCCTTTGAACTGTGGTGTTGGAGAAGACTCTTGAGAGTCCCTTGGACTGCAAGGAGACCCAACCAGTCCATTCTGAAGAAGATTAGCCCTGGGATTTCTTTGGAAGGAATGATGCTGAAGCTGAAACTCCAATGCTTTGGCCACTTTATGTGAAGAGTTGACTCATTGGAAAAGACTGATGCTGGAAGGGATTGGGGGCAGGAGGAGAAGGGTACGACAGAGGATGAGATGACTGGATGGCATCACTGACTCGACGGATGTGGGTCTGAGTGAACTCCGGGAGTTGCTGATGGACAGGGAGGCCTGGTATGCTGCTATTCATGGGGTCGCAAAGAATCGGACACGACTGAGTGACTGAACTGAACTGAACTGAAGGGTTCACAGATTGTTGATACAAACAAAAGAGAAAAACAGCCCCTGGAAACCAGAAGCTGGCTGGATCATCCAGGCCTTGATATTGCCATGAGCTGCCTGGCACCTACTGCTAAGCTTTGGTATTCTCTGTTGAACATACATAAAAGAATTGTGAACATGATGAATCAAGACAAAAGCAAGACTACTCTACAATCATGTCTGAACACAGAGAAAAATACCAACATTGTCCAAACCACACAAAAGACCAAATCTCTTTTATCTTGAGTAGTGTGAGTGACTGCTGCTTCTTTACCAATTACAACTTTGCCGTGGTCTAGTCTCTCCCCTTCTAGATAAATTTAAATAAATTGTTAAACTTGCTCCCACTTCCTGAGAGCATCTAAGCCAGAACAAAGTTCCCCTTCCTTAAATCTTTCCCAAATCACACAACATAATCGCAAATCTTATAGCAAATTCTTTCTAATACCTTCTGCCTGAGTCTCCCCCTGGCTTGATGTATATTCCCTCTCACTGCAATAAGCAATAAACTTGACTTGTCAGACTATGAATTTGTTCCTGATGGAATTTGCTTGGAGGGCATTGACAGGAATTGTAATAATGCATACTAGCTAAAATGTGATAATTGAATTAGAAAAATACTTTGCATGTGAAATGTATCAATCTATTCACTGATTACCATGGGGATGACTGTATTGCACTTCAGAGAGAAAATGCTGGTATAAAATATGGTTGTACTTATTAAAGTATTATTTGTTATCCAAATCTGATGTGTGAATGCAGTCATATGTCTTATTTTATAAATCAGACTCAAACTTTGCTACATCAGTTTGGCATCAGGGCTAGTGTCTTTTTTTTTTAAGTGTCTTCTTCCATTGAATGGTTAAGAAAAAAAACTAGAAAATGGATCAACTTCCATACCCAGTTTGTGGGATGTGAGAGAGAAGGCCTGAGATCATATCAGTTGGCCCCCTGCCCTTACTTCTGGCTGTCCCATGGAGTCACAGTTGGAAATTCATCCTACCCTGTAAGGTCAGGCAGTCGGTCATCTCTGATGACTCAAAGCCCTCAGTGGGGATTTCTCTGGTGGTCCAGTGATTAAGACTCTGTGCTTCCAATGCAGGAGTCATGGGTTCCATCCCTGGGTAGAGAACTAAGATCTTTCATGCCTCATCAGTTCAGTTCAGTCACTCAGTCGTGTCCGACTCTTGGCGACCCCATGAATCGCAGCACGCCAGGCCTCCCTGTCCATCACCAACTCCCGGAGTTCACTCAGACGCACATCCATCGAGTCAGTGATGCCATCCAGCCATCTCATCCTCTGTCGTCCCCTTCTCCTCCTGCCACAATTCCTTCCAGCATCTGAGTCTTTTCCAGTGAGTCAACTCTTCGCATAGGGTGGCCAAAGTACTGGAGTTTCAGCTTTAGCATTATTCCCTCCAAAGAAATCCCAGGGTTGATCTCCTTCAGAATGGACTGGTTGGATCTCCTTGCAGTCCAAGGGACTCTCAAGAGTCTTCTCCAACACCACAGTTCAAAAGCATCAAATCCCTCAGTGCCTGGTGCCAACCAGAACATTCCTGACTTTGGCTGTCCAGGTCACAGCTGTTAGCTCTTGACTCACTCATTCCCACCAACAGTCATTCTACCAAGGCACCAGTTGCTCCAGGAGTGCTGTTTGAAGTGGGACAAGAGCCTGCAGTTTGAGAACTAAAATCACTCTTTTCCCTGTAGGGGAATTGCCTCCAGGATGGGCAGTTCATCTTATTCAGACCCTCAGGCACAGGTTTCTTTACTTACATTGCCTCTACAACAGGAGACCTTTTTACCTCAAGAGAGTTCTGAAATTCCTACTTGTACCTGGAAGGGAAGGAGCCGCCATGTCTCAACAAGAAGAACCTTCAAGGGTGACATGGGGGCTGTTTAAGCCCTCTCCCAAAAAAGCAGAGATGAAGTAAAATATTTTTATGACACAAGTTAAATGCTTGGTGGGGCCATACTGCCCATTCAGTGACATAATAACATAGAACTTCTTCATTCTTGAGTGTCTTCTCACTTGAAATTGCTTTCTTTAATTTACATTGGACATTGGGCTCTTTGCCAGGGGATCTTTCTGACCCAGGGATTGAACCTGGGTCTCCTGCATTGGAGACAGATACTTTATGTGTGAGCCACCAGAGAAGCTGTATCTGTTGTAGTTTTGATAATTTAGGAAATGAATACATTTCACCTATCCTATGTCTTTATCTTATCTCAGACTTTTAAATGTAAAGTATATTTACTCTATTCAAATTTCATCAACACATTACTATATTTAGCTTGAAGTAAGAACATATCCTGATATTCTTAAAAACACTTTTTAAATCCTCTAAGAAAGATCAGATTATCACTGAAAGTTAAAATTTCCTCAACTCTTAGCTTTCCCCTCAATGAGACAATTATTTTTATAACTTTAAAACTCTGATACTATCTAGATGATATTTATCTGTAACTATTGAAGCAGAACAGATAATATTAATGCTCATTCTAAATTCCTTTCAGGACTCTGACTCTGACTGCCTCCTCTTTTTTTTTTCTTCCCCATTCTATATAGGGTTGTGCTGGTACTGTAAGGGGAAGACCATTATCAACTAAGATATTCGTTGCTTAAAAGTGTTTTTTTTACTATCATAGCAGAGAGAAGATTTGAGGATGAGACTCAGGCTAGCTCAATTTTTGCTGGAAGGCAAAAAAAATTGAAAACATAATGCAATTCTCTAGAGCATCAGCTCATAAGGGTGGCCAAAGTAGAGGGCAGAATATGAGTTATGAGGATATGGATGAAAGGATAAAGAAGTCAAAATTTAACTCATATCTTAATTTAGCTTTGGTTTCTCCCCAAACCTTGAGTTTGTCTATGATAACATTTAGTATCTTTTAAAAAATGAACTAATTTAAGATAAGAAAGTACTTATATTAGGTTTCAGTTCAGTTCAGTTCAGTCACTCAGTCATGTCCGACTCTTTGCGACCCCATGAATCGCAGCACGCCAGGCCCCCTGTCCATCACCAACTCCCAGAGGTCACTCAGACTCGCGTCCATTGAGTCAGTGATGCCATCCAGCCATCTCATCCTCGGTTGTCCCCTTCTTCTCCTGAATGAAATCAGGTTGAATAATATTCACACTTGTTCCAACTTCTGATAATTTCAGTTAACACAGATTTACAGTGCGTACCTGGGTTCTAGAAAGCCCAGAGACATACTCTATCTCTGCCATCACTGATATCATCATTCTGGAATGTGATTTCAGCCCTGGTGAAACCCAATTGTGATGATAGTAAAGAACTTCTCTGACGTTTTCAACTCACTCTGTTCCTGGGCAGTATGTATTTGTTTCTATTCTCTTCATCTGGCAAAGTACAGAAAAAAAGCTCACAGATAAACACAACACTCCTTTCTTGCTCTACATAGATTTCGGTGAAAATTGAACTACTGGTTCTCTGACAAAGAACATTTGATAGAAATGTGGCCGTGAATCCTATGGGATACATGCTTCTTTAGCTGAGCTGTATGCGTTTGTACTCTTCAGAGTAAAAGAATCTTCAACCCTTTTCCTCTAACTGTTATGTCATGTTCTAATAATTAAAATTTTCTCCATTTGGAGGATTATCACTTCTTACTTACTTTATGTTATTCAGGAATCAGAGTTAGCATCATTTCATTAAAGGGCCACCAATAATAAATTTTCATCTCAAGGCAAGATTTTCAGCAAACAGAATAATAAAAGTATATTTATTTTCTGATGTTTTATGTTACTTTTAGCTTAATGATTTCATTTGCGTTTTAGTGCTTGGCAAGTGAAACATTCTAATATATCTTTAGATGATGCTTTCAGTGACATAGGTACCTAAACTAGTGGAAACATGGTTGAAAGGGCCATTGGACTAGGTATTGGAAGATGTCATTATAAATTTTGTCCCTGTTATTTATAAACTATGTGAACACTGGATAATTACTTAAGCTCTCAGATCCTCATTTTACTTTTCTACAAATTGGAGGTGATAATTATGCTATATAAAGTCATTGTGAGGGTTAGAGATCATGCATATAACGTAAGAACTTGGCATGTATTAGCTGCTGACTGAAAGGAAGTGTTTATGCGAAAGCCCTGGGACACAGGCATTAGAAAGCCTTGAATGGGCCCCAGTGGTCCTCATTTTGAGGGGCTCGTGACCTTGGGGAATCCCTTCTCCTTGAGTGTGGTTGGACTCAAGGGAATAAGTCATAAGTGATGAAATGACACTTTTGAGTTTAGGTTATAAAATGACTGTTTTTCATTTTGAATGTAGTCCCTCTCAAGGTCTCATGAGTCACATGCCCTAAGGGATGGCAGTTGGCACGTTTTAGGCAGGCCTGTCTTGCCTGGAAAACCCATGGATGGAGGAGCCTGGAAGGCTGCAGTCTATGGGGTCGCTGAGGGTCGGACACGACTAAGCGACTTCTCTTTCACTTTTCACTTTCATGCATTGGAGAAGGAAACGGCAACCCACTCCAGTGTTCTTGCCTGGAGAATCCCAGGGATGGGGGAGCCTGGTGGGCTGCCGTCTATGGGGTCACACAGAGTCGGACACGACTGAAGTGACTTAGCAGCAGCAGCAGTGAAATGGTCCATGTGGTGAGTGACTAAAGCCTGCCCACAACCATGGGAGTGAGCTCAGAAACAGCCCCTCCACAGATAAGCATTCAGATGAAACTGCGTCTCCGGTGTTCCTCATGAGAGACCCTGAAACATCCAGCGAATCAGTGCTCAGATTTCTGACCCAGAGAAACTGTGAAATAATTAATACTTTTTCTTTTAAGGCTTCCCTGGTGGCTCAGAGGTTAAAGCGTCTGCCTCCAATGCGGGAGACCCGCGTTCGATTCCTGGGTCGGGAAGATCCTCTGGAGAAGGAAATGGCAACCCACTCCAGTATTCTTGCCTGAAGAATCCCATGGACGGAGAAGCCTAGTAGGTTACAGTCCACGGGGTCGCAAAGAGTCGGACACGACTGAGCGACTTCACCTTCACCACCTTCACCTTTTAAGCTACTAGTTTTGAGGTAATTTGTTATATGGCAGTAATGACAAATATATCATTAGAAGGCATAATAGCAGCATTTTAGAAAAATATTTTCTTCCACTTTATAGAAATCATTTGGTAAATGTACATAGGAAATTGATATATAATACACCTCTCAAGTATATTTGTTGTGCTTTGCAGTGTGAGGTGGTAGAGAGGAGAGTATAGAGCAGTTTTTGAAGGCAGACTTTAGGTTCTCTTCCTCTGACTATAGCCTTGAATCTCAAAGTGTATCCATGGAGCACCAGTCAGTCTCCAAGAAATGTGGTCACTGTGTTCTCTAAGTCTGGAAAACACCAATGCCTTCTTTTATTCCTGGAGGATCACAATAATAACACAGTGTATTAGGTTCCAGAAATCTGAGAAATGCCAGGATTTCTAATATGTTAATGGCTTCAATAGGTTAAACATCCCACAGTAGACTTTGGGAAATCATGAGTTACTATGATCAAAAAAGTGCTGAATTCCTGGCTTATACCTCACAGCAGCCCAAACGTCACTTATGAACAATGACTTTCAGCCTATTTCACCTTGCCTCAGTTCCCAGGCCCAGAAAGTTCAACCTTTTCTCTGCACAAATGTTTTATTATAAAATAACAAGAACTCAAGGTTATAATGACCAGATGGCAAAAGCTGAGCAAGTTCTAACCTGACACCACAAAAGAAGTTGTTCCTAGTCTCATTCTGTCCATCACATTTCATCTTTTTCCTCCTAACTGTTGAGTTGATGATTGTTTGATTCCAATTATTCATTCATTTTTTTTTCCAGAAGGACTTGTTAGCAATGCCTTGTGCACCCCCAACCCCTTAAGAAAACGTTAATAGTGAAATCCTTCTCATTTAAAGCTCCTGGTTAAGCAGTTTTAGTTCTCCATGAAAGACTCCCCTCCACTATGACTTGCAGCATTTCTGCTAAATATTGTATAATGTTTTTGCAACATATTGAACATTCTTCAAAAATGTTTGCATTTCCCTCTAGTACCATTTGCAGCCGTGTGTGGCAGTTGCTATGACAACTACCTTTAAAATTAAAGAGAGAAATTAAAAGTTTTACATAATCGAAAGGACTTCCTGACACTACGTTTGAGATGCTAGGATTTTAACATAAATTATATCTTAGTGTGTAGGTCTTTTCTTATTAGGACAACACTTTAGAGCTCATCATTGGAAATGCTACTCTACTCATGTAGAGTAGCATTTTTTTTCCATGTCAACTATGCTAATATTGTCAGAAAATTGTTATGAAAAATCTGCAGGTTATAAAGTTTATGAAATGTGCTTGGTTAGCAAATTCTCCTTTCTGAGTGCGAGTAGCAACTACCACAAAAACCACAATAGTATTAGCAATCACCAAGGGCTGTGTGTTATGCACTAATCAGGCATTGATGTGTGCATGATATGGATATTCAGGATTTTGTAGGATGGTTCTGAGAAGGAAATAGAATTGTGCAATTTATACACACAATTAAATTCTTTTTGACAGCACTCCTACTAAATAACTATTGTAATCCCCATTTTAACCATGAAAACAATCTGAGGCTCAGGGATATTATATAATTTGTTCAAGGTTATAAAGCTAATGGATGGCAAAGCTAGCATTCAAATCTAGGCTTTTAACTTCCAAAGCAGTGCTCTTAATAATTATACTGCTTTTAAAAAATAACAAAAATCATATGATATCACTTATATGTGGAATTAAAAATGATAACATGAAGTTACTTACAAAACAGAAATAAACCCTCAGATACAGAAAACAAACTTAGGGTTATCGAAAGGGAAAGGAAGGAGGATAAATGAGGAATTGGGGATTAACATGTACACACTACTACATATAAAATAGATAACCAACAAAGACCTATTGTATAGCAGAAGGAATTATATTCAGTATTTTATAATAACTTCTAAGGGAAAAGAACTGAAAAAGAATATATATGTATGACTAAATAAACTTTGCTGTACACCTGATACTAACACAATGTTGTAAATCAACTATACTTCAACTAAAAAAATTAAAGTATTTTTAAAAATTTAAGAAATTTATCTGTGTTACTTTTTAATTTGCTGCTCTTTGTAATTCATACACAAGAGGTTCTTGACATGAGGACAGGGCAGAGGTGATCCAGGGAGAAACTCTCAAAAGCAATGCAAAGACCCTTTTCACATTCCTCTGGCCTGACACAGGCCACCAGGGAAATGCAAATCAAAACCACAATGAGATACTACTTCACACTAGGATTGTTATAAATCTCAGAAACAGAAAATTACATGTATTGGTGAAGATGTGGAAGAACTGGAGCCTTGTGGCAAGGTAAATGGTACACCCTCTGTGGAAAACAGTTTGACAGATTTACAAAAGGCTCGACAATGAATTACCATAAAGTGAAAGCCTTGGTCACTCAGGCCCACTCTTTGCAGTCCCATGGACTGAAGCCCACCAAGCTCGTCTGTCCATGGATTTCTCTAGGCAAGAATACTGAAGTGGGTTGCCATTCCCTTCTCCAGGGGAATCTTCCCAGCCTAGGGATTGAACTCATTATATGCAGATTCTTTACTGTCTGAACCACCGGGGAAGCCCATATAGCCAAGCAATTCCACACCTTGGTATATAGCCAAAAGCATTGAAATCAGGAACTCAAACAGATTTTTACAAATATTCACTGACTGCGGCCTTATCACAACAGTCAAAACATGGAAGCGACTGATATGCCAATCAACAGATAAATGGATGAACCAAACACAGAATATGCATACAATAAAATACTGCTTAGCCATGAAAAGAACGTTCTGACACATCTTACAACATGAATAAACCATGAAAATATTATATGCTAAGTGAAATAAGCCAGACACATAAAGGACAAATATTGCAAGATCCCATTTCAATGAGGTATCTAAAATAGGCAAATTCACAGAGAAAAAGCACATTAGTGGTTAATGGGGATGAGGGGAATGGAAAATGAGAGTTATTACTTACCAACTTTCTATTTAGGGTAATGAAAAAATTAAAAAAATAAGCAAGTAGTGATGATTGCACGGCATTGTGAGTGTAATTAAAATCACTAAATTGTACACTGAAAAATGGTTAAAATGACAAATTTTACATTATATGCATTTTACCACAATAAAATGAAATGTTCCAATTATCTTTATCCTAACTCCTAACTTTCCCTTGACTTTTCTGCTTCAGCTTCCTGATACTAATTCTAGCTTCAGTTTTTTGGGGTTTTCTATTGTTGTTGTTTTACCTATACAGTCTGTCCAGAAAAGTTTCCTAAGAGGGCTAGAATTTTGTGTGGATCTTAGAATTTTAGAACTGAGATAAATTTAGAGATTTTTTTTTTAACAACACCAACACTGTTTGAAAAGTTTAGATCCTCCAGAACAAAAATTAACACACGTTTTCCAGGTGCTATCACAAGGCCTGACATGTTGCACTTGATACATGGAAACTTAAATAAACGAAACAAAAGAAGGAGGCAAAATGAAATCCAGAGAAGTGCATTTCAGTTCATTTTCTTCCTTAATCTAGCCATTCATTCAAACAAAATGTATTGCTGTGTGCTTGGTGTTAGGGCTACAAGATGCTGATATGTTACCTTTTATCCCTAAGGAGACAGAGTCTAAGGTGGGAGATAGATAAGTAGGCATATTCCCAGCACAGTGGAGTGTCTGGTAGTATAAACAGTTAGGGGTAGCATAGCTGGCCAGTCTCTTGCTTCCCGAAAAAGTGAAAAGGGTCAGTTGCTCAGTCATGTCCAACTCTTTGTGACCCCACCGACTGTGGCCCTCTAGGCTCCTCTGTCCATGGGATTCTCCAGGCAAGAATACTGGAGTGGGTTGCCACTGCCTTCTCCAGGGGATCTTCCCAACCCAGGGATCAAACCTGGGTCTCCGGCATTGCAAGTGGAGAGAAGGCCAATGAATTTCTATAGGAAGGTCCTAAGCAAAGGGGAAAATATGGGAACTGGTCTTTTCACTTTAAAGATCAAAAACTAAGCATCTGCCTAACATCAGCTTCTAACTGTGCTCTTGTTTCCTATTTCAGCTTTACTCTGGTATCACTTGATAAAAAAGATAGAACAATGTGAGTGGTGCCAATAACCCCTCTCCACTAAGGACTGAAACTAGGCCAAAAAAGGTCATTCTGGTCTCTAATATTGTAAGGACTTTTGAAATTGCATGACTTCATAACTTAGGTTTTATGGATTAGGTCACTTCATAACTTAGGTTTTATACCTGGCTATTACAGGGTATGAGGCACTTCTAGGAGATTATATCAAAACTCATGATGCTCAGCATATGTTATGGACTGAATATGTTCCTCAGTATACCTATGTCGAAGCTCTAATCGCCAATGTGATGGTCTTTGGAACTGGGGACTTTGGGAAGTAATTAGGTTTAGATGAAACCTTGAATGTGCCCCTCCCCCCTCCCCGGATGGCATTAGGGTCCTTATAAGAAGAGGAAGGGAGACCATAGCTTGCTTTCTCTGTTTACTATGTGAGAACAAAATGAGAAGATGGCATCTACAAGCAGGAAGAGGGACCTCACCAGGAACTGATTCAACTAGTACTTTGATCACAGATTTCCCTACCTCCAGAACTATGAGAGATAGATGTCTGTTTTTTAAATTACTCAGTCCATGGGATGTTGTTACCAGCAGAAAGCAAAAAGGAACGAAAAAGCCTCTTGGTGAAAGTGAAAGAGAAGAGTGAAAAAGTTGGCTTAAAACTCAACATTCAGAAAACAAAGATCATGGTATCCGGCCCCATCACTTCATAACAGATGAGGAAACAATGGAAACAGTGACAGACTTTATTTTCTTGGTTTCCAAAATCACTGCTGATGGTGACTAGAGCCATGAAATTAAAAGACATTTGCTCCCTGGAAGAAAAGCTCTGACTAACCTAGATAGCATGTTAAAAAGCAGAGACATTGCTTTGCCGACAAAGGTCTGTCTAGTCAAAGTTATGGGTTTTCCAGTGGTCATGTATGGATGTGAGAGTTGGACCATAAAGAAGATTGAGTACCAAAGAATTGATGCTTTTGAACTGTGGTGTTGGAGAAGACTCTTGAGAATCCCTTGGACTGCAAGGAGATCAGTCTTGAATATTCATTGGAAGGACTGATGCTGAAGTTTAAGCTCCAATACTCTGGCCACCTGATGCGAAGAACCGATTCACTGGAAAAGACCCTGATGCTGGGAAAGATCGAAGGCAGGGGGAGAAGAGGACAACAGAGGATGAGATGGTTGGATGGCATCACTGACTTGTGGCCATGAGTTTGAGCAAGCTCCAGGAGTTTGTGATGGACAGTGAGGACTGGCGTGCTACAATTCATGGGGTCACAAAGAGTCGGACATGACTGACCAACTGAACTGATAGGTGTCTGCATAGACGATTGGACTGGCTTGTCTGTTCTTGGTTGAGGTAGACAGATGGCAAAAGTACTGGAATATCTGTCAATATGAGTTTCAATGCATATGAACTTAGAAGACCAGCTTCATGGTAGGAAGGGGAGAGCAAGGTGGGTTGCTGATGTTTAGTTGCTAAGTCATGTCTGACTCTTTGCGACTCCATGGATTGTAGATTGACAGGCTCCTCTGTTCATGGAATTTCCCAGGCAAGAATACTGGAGTGGGTAACCATTTTCTTCAGAGGATCTTCCTGACCCTGGGATCTAACATGCATCTCCTATGTCTCCTGCATTGCAGGGAAATTCTTTACCACCGAGCCACCTGGGAAGCCCTAGCAAGGTGGGTCCAGGGTAATAAATGCAATGCAGACATTCAAAGTCAGCAGTTTACAAAAGAAGAATTGAGAATGAAGGTCCAGAATTTTAAAAAGAGAGGAAGATGAAAATAAAATGAAATATAGACTGTGAATAGGAATGATGGGCATATTTCAGAAGTCAAATTACAGCTACACCTTTATATGCTGAGCAGGTCCCTTGATGGGGGCTGAGATGGGTTATCCTATAATACAGCCATCTTCTCACCTTGATTTTACCGGCTTGGCTCTGCTACCAGGAGTGCACTTGATTCCTTTCACCAGGGCTTTCAAGGATCTACGTGTTTTTCAAACTGTCACAATGGTCACAGGTCTGCTTACTCGGGAGCCCTGGAGGAAGGCTGTCAACATCACAGGGATGCCCTGACTCTAAAACAGGAAGAAACCAAAGACACATTCATGAATCATCCTTACCAACTGCTACTGGAGTATGAGTTGAATTACTCTGATCTGTTTTCCTCAGTGGTTCATCTAGTTTGGCATAGACCGGAAACATACCATAGTTCCTCTAATTCACCCAACTATATAATCAGAAACATCTGTATTATCCTGAAAACCTTTAGCCAGATGAAAACTGCTTATCAATTTATGCATGAACACTGACAGCCCTTTGAATGTCATTTGAGATTGCTGTTTTAAAATGGACAGATGCTTCAAAGTTAAAATTGCAACTCTAACACTACTTGCAGTTTTATGTTCTTTGTAAATTGTCATCATGCATATTTCTGGAAATCTGAGGGATTCCAGTTCAGAAGCTCATTATTATTTCTTTCATCCTCCTTAGTCTTCCAACTTTGTTCCGAACCATGCTCTATCTTCCAAAGAAAAGCTGCAAAGAGATCATTCATATTCAGTTTTTTCCTTTTTTGTTAACTCAGAATATATGAACTGTTTATTTTACATTGCATTTTAGGTAAGACATTATTCTTTCTGCATTCTCTAGCTTTGGTAGGAAAAAACAAAGTCCTGGTTGAGTAGTTAGAAAACTGGTTCTTTCCAGTTTTGAGTAAATTATGTAACTCTCTGAATTTCACTTTTTATTGGCAAAATGGGAATGATTATTCTTTCCCTACATATATTGTTTGGCTGCTGAAGTGATTAAATGGGGATACCAGATATGAACAAGGCCCTGTAAAGGACACAGAACAACTTCAAGAGTAAATAATACAGAAAGCAGAAAAGAGTTCTGTGGGAGCTTAGTATTAACCACATTTTAAAACAAAGAACAAGTTGCAGTCTTTCTGGAGCAGTTTTCATCCAGGCCCTAATCCTCATACTTGAGCAAGCAGTATGAACTCTACAAGAAAGTAAGTGAACCACATGCCTGGAGAGGAATTTCCCTATGAATATCAGGAGATGAGAAAGAAACACAAAAGAGCTTGATGTAATTCCCAATCTCTATCAAATAGGAAGGAGTTACACAAAGGAATAGCAGCTCCATCCAAGAGAGAAATACTCTAGAATTCTCTGTATTACACGACAGAATTTTTCTTAAGTGGAAAATTGAAGATGCCCAAAACTTAGGTCTGTTTTATGCTTGCTCTCCCTTGACTGGAACCAGACTTTCTATTTTTCCCGTATAGGAGAAAGAAAACTGTTGGGAAAATGGACTTACTCAAACACTGAAGAAATATACACAGTTCCTTTATAACTAACTAGTTGCTAAATTAATCCAGGTGTTGAGATGAGAAGACTCATAGATAACTGAAATGGAGAAAATATATAAAAGGGAAAGATTTTGATCAATTAACTACTGATACCAGAAGAACTAGAGATAATGTAGCAAATAAAAAGAACTTAAAATAACTTTTATTTATCAGAGATTTAAAAAAATATATTGTGGTCATAATATTAAACTATTTTGAAATGCAAGCTAAGCTATTAACAACCAAGATAGCACCTGGGAAATTAGAAATCTAACTCCTTAAAATGTAAAAGATCTAGAGTGATAGTTGAAGATTAAATTTTTAATTTGGAAAGTAAAGAGCAGTTAATCTCTTAGAAGATAAGGGAAATACATAAAATAATAGAAAATAATTGAGAAAATTAAGAGATGAGGAAAATTATTCCAGACGTCCAATATTTACCTGAAGAAGATCCAAAGTCATAGGCATTAGAAAGTGAAGATAGGAGAAATAATTTTTGAAAGATGATTATTTTTTCAAGCTGAGGAAAGCCACAGGTGGAAAGGTGTGTGTGTGTTAGTCACTCAGTCAAGTCCGACTCTTTGTGACCCCATGGACTCCAGGTTCCTCTGTTCATGGAATTCTCTAGAACAAGAATAATGGAGTGGGTTGCAATTTCCTTCTTCAGGGGATCTTCATTCAAACCTGGGTCTCCCACATTGCAGGCAGATTCTTTACCCTCTGAGCCACCAGGGAAAGGTCTCATTAAGTGCCAAAATGGAATGAAAGGGGTAAACATATGAACAAAAGGTGATAGGTAGATGATAGACAGACAGACAGACAGATAGATAGATAGCTAAAGAAGAGAGGGAGAATATATTATGTTACATGGTCCAAGGAACTTTGCTAATGTGATTAAGTTAAAGATCTTGAGATGGAGAGATGGCCAGCATTATCCTGATGGGCAAGCACAATCACAAGAGTTCTTATAAGAAGGAGGCAGGAGGCTCAGAGTCAGAGACAAAGAGTTGGTCTGAGGCTACCTCAAAGCGATGTTGGTCCTTGAGTCAAGGAAAGTGGGGAACCTCTAGAAGCAAAAACGGGCAAGGAAACATTCACCGCTAGACTTTGCCGACTAAGGTCCATCTAGTCAAGGCTATGGTTTTTCCAGTAGTCATGTATGGATGTGAGAGAAGGCTGAGCGCCGAAGAATGGATGCTTTTGAACTGTGGTGTTGGAGAAGACTCTTGAGAGTCCCTTGGACTGCAAGGAGATCCAACCAATCTATTCTGAAGGAGATCAGCCCTGGGATTTCTTTGGAAGGAATGATGCTAAAGCTGAAGCTCCAGTACTTTGGCCACCTCATTTGAAGAGTTGATTCATTGGAAAAGACTCTGATGCTGGGAGGGATTGGGGGCAGGAGGAGAAGGCGACGACAGAGGATGAGATGGCTGGATGGCATCACTGACTAGATGGACATGAGTCTGAGTGAACTCCGGGAGGGAGGCCTGGCGTGCTGCGATTCATGGGGTTGCAAAGAGTCGGACACGACGGAGTGACTGAACTGAACTGAACTGATAGCCTCCAGAGAGAATGCAGCCTTTCTAATTCTTTGACTTTAGGACCTCTGAGCTCCAGAATTGTAATATAATATATCTGTGTCATTGTAAGCCACTAAGTCTGTGGTAGTTTGTAACAATAGCCATATAAAATGAATGCAATTGGTTTTGTTCAAACACTCATGGGAGTGATAAAAGCCTAAGCAGAAATTGTTGTTATACCTCTATCAGGAAGACACATGTGAAGACACTGAAAGTAATATCTCATGGACGCAGAGGTCTTTGGGATGGATAGCTAGATGTGAGGGATGGGCCTTCTTTCAGTGAAATGGGGTCCATTTGCTACTGATGAATCCACCCTGACTTTCACTGTGGTGCTTAAACAATACCTCTCATGGTAGCTTCTTGGGGACAGATCCTCATTGCAACTGACATGGCCCTTCAGGTCTGACTTTTCTCTTAGGATCTCTGATTCTTATGATCTTTGACCCCCCAACCACACATTTTTTTTCTCACTAATATGGTGAAATAAGGAAACTATTTACTTCTCTGTAAATGAATGTTTTCTCAGAGTCCCCTGGATGACTTTCGATTTTTAGAAACCAAAGCTTGGAAGACATTTTTACTTTCTGCTTCTTTACTAGTTCTATGTATCACCAGGTACATGAATCACAATGCCTACTATCCGCTTGAATGGAAGGGGAGCATACAAAGAAAAAGATAGAAGCTTGGAAATAAGAGGTTTAGGAAATCAAAAAGTGGTTCTAGGCAACAGAAAGGTATTGGAGGCTCAAGACGTTATTAGATACCTACACAAAGTTCCAAATAACAGGTACAGAGCATGAGAGAGAGAAGGCAGCTTGCTCTTTGCTTCATTTTGAGTCACTTTTAGTTCTTCCTGCCCAGGGCAAAAGCTGGTATCAGAGTGTGAGGCCTGAGTTCAGAGACTGGGATAAAAATGACTGTGCGTGTGTGTGTTCTCTCAGTTGTGTCTGATGCTATCCAATCCCAGGGACTGTAACCTGCCAGGCCCCTCTGTCCATGGAATTTTCCAGGCAAGAATACTGGAATTAGTTGCCATTTCCTTCTCCAGAAATATGACTATAGTGAGAGAGAAAAGGATCAGGAAACACAGGAGTTCTTGACAGGGTACTATTTCTCTATATTCCAGCAGGTTGATGATTATTAGAGTCATGCAATATTAAAGCTGAAAAAGTCTTCAGAATCAAGAAACACTAGTAATGACTGTGCATGGTGTGTTAAGTGGTAAAGCTGTGTGCTAAGTGCTTTATATCCATGTAATCCTAAAAATCAATCCATGAAGTTGACATTATTATGCTGTCTGACAGATGAAGAATCAGAAACTCAGAGAATTTAAGTGAAATTCTTGAAGACATCCAGCTCAAAGGTATTCAACAAATGCTTGAGATAGAAATAAAACAGAAATAAAAGAAAACCCAAAATGCATGCAGTCTTGATTTCTACCATATTACTCCCAAATAGTCTCAGCAAGAATTTTCTGTTACTATCTAGAACCCACAACTGCAAAACCATTCTAGGACAATCTTACTACAATGCTTTATGAGAAGTCACATGCAGTCACACAGTTTTAACATTCAATTCATTTTCAGATAATATACATTGATATTTCCTCTTTAAACTATGGTCAAATCTTTCGGTACCTAGCAATATATCTGTAGTCTCCCTGGATTCCACTTATTTTGGCCAGCAAGGCACAGCCCCAATCATGCTGCTTCAGTTTCTAATTTAATGGAACATTAAGCATTCATTTCTGGTATCTAAATTAGCCAGTCTCTTTTATTTATAGCGCTTACATGCAAAGTGCTTAACTAAAAAAAATGGAAATAAAAATAGGAAATGGATGGGTGCCTGCTATTGAAGTCTCATGAGTGATCCCATAATATTATTGAGTCCAGTGGGTAATGAGTGTTAAACAATTTACATTTAAAAAATTTTCAAGTAAAGACTTAATTACTCCCTTCTGCTAATGAGCCTCCACATTTTCTTTGGTGTTGCTAATATGGGCTTCTGGAAATAGTCAGGTCAGCCACACTCCATAGATCATTCAGACATCTCTTGTTCTTGATGGTAGTAGAGTACCTCTTTCTTTCTCCCTCATCCTTCTCTTCCTTCCTATAAATCAACACTAAGATGCAAAACCCAGAAATGAACTCTGATACTGACCATGTGAGGCAGGGGAGCACGTTGGAAGCCTGTCAAATACAGTTTCAAAAGTCCACTAATGAAAACAAATATACATAATCTGAAAGCTGCCTCTTGTTAGGGACATTCAAATGGATATCTGTGTATTTTTGTTGGCCTATAAGCACAAGAAAAACAAAATTTTGCTGACAGATTCAGAAGTTCCAGGAGATACTCAGTAAGGGCTTTGAGGACCTAGGACAGGAATCTCCATGCAGATAATAGTTTGACATTTGATTTCCCTGACTCTTTAAAGCAGTTGGGAGTCACAGAGTGTCTCTCTACCTTTCATACCTTCTAGGAGGTCCAAGCCCCTCTTTCTATGCAGCTGCAGCCCTATATCTCATGCATACCATCTTCTTTTCTGTCAGAGTTTCCCTGGGACATCATCCACATCCCTCTGACTCTCAAGGTGTTACTTTCTCAGTCAGGTCTGACTCTTTGTGACTCCACGGACTGTGACCAGCCAGGCTCTTCTGTCCATGGGGATTCTCCAGGCAAGAATACTGGAGTGGGTTGCCAATGCCCTCCTTCAGGGGTCTTCCCAACCTGGGGATCAAAACCAGGTCTCCTGCATTGTAGGCAGATTCTTTACCATCTGAGCCACCAGGGAAGCATAATTTAATTCTCTCTTCCTCACTTTCTGCTCATCCTGACCTGGGGCTTTTGTTTTAGAATCAAAGGTTGTTTGGCTAAACAAAACAGTTCTTGCATGTAAGAATTCTGTAACCAGAATTAACTGTATATCCAATTACTTCTTTTTCTCCTAATCTTACATTTCTGAGGGCATTTTAACCTCTTAAAGTCACTATCAGTTAGGCAGGACTTATTCAGGATTCCCATAGTAAAGACAAAAGATCTGAGTCATACAGTTGCAGTAACTTGAAGCTGGAAAATTAAATGTCTTAAACTAGGTGCAGACCCTCACACGCCTTGTCTGCTGCTATATCTGACACATGGTGCAGGCTCTGTGGATCGTCATAGTTTTCAGACAGTGTATGCAAGGAGTGTGACCAGTGGGAACTTGTAGTGGTGAATGTTATACGTCCACTTGACTGGCCAATGGGTTGCCCAGATGGCTGGGAAAACATTATTCCTGGGTGTGTTTGTGAGTATGTCTTTGGAAGATGTTAACATATGAATCTATAGACTGAGTAAAGATGACTGCCTTCCCCAATGTGAGTAGGCATTATCAACCCATTGAGGGCCTGAATAAAACAAAAAGGTGAGCGAAGGGACAATTCTTTCTCTGTTTGAGCTGAGACATCATGTTCTCCTGCTCTTGATCATTGGCTTTTGGACTCATACCAGGACTTAGACCACTGGCCCCAGATTCTCAGGCCTTTGAACCTGAATGACACAACTGACTTTCCTGGTTTTTTACCTTGCAGATGGCAGATTTGGGACTTCTCTGCATTCAAAACCATGTGAGCCAATTCCTGTAAGTCTCTCTGTCTCTCTGCCCCACCTCCCTCTTTCTATCTCTACCTCTCTCTAAATATATCTCCTATGGTTCTGTTTCTCTGGAGAATCCTGACAAATATACAGGACCTGTTGGAGAAATGTACTGTGATGAACACAGTCAGTGCTGGGCTCATAGGAATGTCATATATTGTCTACAAAAAGAGTGGTATCAAACTCACAATTGGACAAAATGTGCAAGGAGGCCATCCTAAAGCAAATCAGTTCAGCATATTCATTGGAAGAACTGATGCTGAAGCTGAAACTCCAATACTTTGGCCACCTGATGTGAAGAACTGACTTATTGGAAAAGACCCTGATGCTGGGAAAGATTGAAGGCAGGAGGAGAAGGGGATGACAGAGGATGAGATGGTTGAATGGCATCACCGACTCAATGGACGTGAGTTTGAGTAAACTCTGGGAGTTGGTGAACGACAGGGAGGCCTGGCGTGTTGTAGTCCATGGGGTCACAAAGAGCTGGACATGACTGAGCAACTGAAGTGAACTGAACTGTGCCCTCTCCTCACCTGAGAGAGAATTAAGAAAAAAAGGGAAGGGGAGGAAAAAGCCACATTTTATGAACAAACTCATAGATTTGGAATCAGACAGCCTAAATTACACCATAGCTCTGACACTAGCCTCTTACCAGCCAGACCTGGGACCAGTCTGTCACATCTTAGCAGGAGACAGAGGACTAAAATGACCAGAGAGAGTTTCAGAAAGAAAGTATTTGCAAAGTTGTAGGAGCATTAGGAAAAACCAACAAGGAATATAAAAATTCTGACATTAACAACCTAGGGAAATTGCTTATACCCCTAGATGAATGGGCCAGGAGCAGTTAAAAGAACTCTATGAGACCTGGCAAGAAAGTGTCAGAAGACTGAATACTCTAACTTGTTTCTGCCGACCCACTCACTTCCTGCCCGGGCCTCACTTTGGCTGAAACCAGTTAAAGATCAGAGACCTGAGAGCCCACTGATGCAGTCCACAGACATCAGCTTCCCAGGTACAGAGCCGGATGGAGAAGAGTGCAGTTCATCTGGAGGGGTAAACAGAAAGCAGTCTGCAGAATGAATGCTACTAACAATTTCCTGGTACAGAACAGAGACTAAAAGTGCCCATCTCAAAGTTTTATCTGTTTGTTTTGCTTCTGTTCATTGAAAGACAATGATTGCAAAGCACTTGACCTCTGGATATATATTATTTGCAAAGCAGTGTTCTGCAACAGAAGAAAGCTAACACTAGTATGAACATTCCTCAGATCCAGTTGACATCATTATTTCTATAGTGACTTTAGGTCAGTTTAGTCAATTTATCCATTTACTGCACAGTCTCTGTGGGCAGAGGTTGGGGAGTGGTGGTCCGGGCCACCTAAAAGCACCCAGGGTTAGGAGCAGAGCAGAGGCAATCCTTCATTACCTCCTGGAGAATGACTAAGCATTCCCTTTGGAGCAATGACTGCGGATTATAGAAACGTGTAAAGTTAAGTTTCCAAGATGAACAAAGTAGTTTTGTAATCCCATTCAAGAAAAGAAAAGAGGCACTTGAGCCATATGACAGTATCTGGGAGGGTATATTCTTGTCCCCAGCCTCACCAGGCCATGAGGACCAATGGTAAAAGAACTAATCTATATTTTTCCTAGCTGGTGGCACTGACAGTTTTTGGTTTCTCTCAGATAGGAACATATTCTTGGCTTAAAGGAAGAAATCCCTGAAGTTTTGAATTTCATTCTCTTGGATTTGTAAAGATGAGGAATTTGTGACTGTGTTTTAACTGAAAGTCTGAAGGACATTAAAAATAACTCTGACCTAATAACATTAGGTGCAAACTAAAGCCTCAAGTTTACTAAACAGACAAGGCCACTGCCTACATTTTAAAATGATGGAGAAATTTAAGGGACAGCAGAAAGAAGAGAGTATTGGGGAGTGCAAGAATAAGACATTAATAATTTTGATGAAAATTTGGGATTGATGCTTCCAAACTAAAAGTTCATGTGGGAAGAAAGAGCAGAGTAATTAGGAAATTTTGTGAAAACATGTAACAAAACAAACAGTTATGGGAAACACTGTTCATCCACTCACTCATTCTCTAGACATTTAATAATAAACTACTATATCTCAGGCACTGTCCTAGGTACTGCAGATACAGACAAATTCAGGAAAAAATGTCCTCATGGTATATAGTGAGCTAGTGACATTTGACAATAGGAAAGGTATGCAGGAGCCAGGTCACAAAGGACATAGAGATTTAGGTTAAGTCATTTGAAAGTTATTCTATGTGTAGTAATGTAGCGTCAATTTATCTACAAATGATAGGATTCCCCAACTTAACTGACATTTCAGAGGAGGAAGGTTCATTACCATACATAGTGCATTCCAGAAGTAGGGTAGCTCCAGAAATGGTTAATTTAACACTTTGATAAAGCCCTCAAAGAGCCAGGTATTTTACATTTATCTGTTCTGTCATCATTAGCACAGCATTTTAACGATTGCAAGATGGCTACCTAAGTTATATTCCGCAATTTGCAGATATGATTTAATGGTAATAACTAAGAGAAACCAAATAATAATGAATTAAAGAGACAGAAACTTACTTCTTTTTATGTAAAAGAAATCTTGAGTTTAGAGTTGGTTCAGTGTCTCCATAAAGTTATCAGACTCAGGTTTCTCTTGGCTCTTTACCGCCATTATCTCTAGGATAAGACGGCACACTCAGAGACAATTATGACTGTTGGAGCTCCAGCTACTCTATCCACATTCTAAGCGGTAAAATGTAATATGGAAGAAAGAAAATAGGTATATCACATGTCTTTTAAGGGGAATTTCCAGAAGTACACTCAAAATCTCTACTCAATCCCACTGACTACTATTAGTATTTAATCACAACGCTACATGTAATATCAAGAAAATCTGTGACAGTATTACAGTAGGACAGCAATATACCTAGTTAAAAATTATAACTTTATTAACAATAAAAGGAAGATGAATATTCAGGAAAAATAGGAATCTCTGGCACTAAGAATCATCTTCTATTCCTTATGTCTCAATTTGAGAGCAAGGAACATTTGCAAAAGCATCTTAAAGATAGCTTAGTTATGGAGGTAATTAAGAGAGGTTACTTAAGAGAGAGGAGGTAATTTAAGAGAGAGGTTTATGGCTCAGCTGGTAAAGATTCTGCCTGTAATGCAGGAGACCCAAGTTTGATCCTTGAGTCAGGAAGATCTTCCAGAGAAAGGAATGGCTACCCACTCCAGTATTCTTGCCAGGAGAATCCCATGGACAGAGGAGCTGGTGGGTTACAGTTCATGGGGTCCCAAAGACTCAGACATGACTGAGAAACTAACTCTTCACTTTGGAATGTAAAAGCTGGTATTACAGCCCAGTTCTGCTATATATAAGCTTGATAAATTTATGCAAGTTAGTTTACCTCTCTGAGGTTCAATTTATAATATATAAAATGAGGATTCTAAGCGCTTAAGTTTACTGAGAATATTAAATGAAATTGTGTATTGCAACACATGGTAAAGTGGAAACTGCATTTCACTACTGGGAACATCCTAGTGACTAATAAAGTTCATCAGTTGCTTTGATCTTTTGTTTGAAGATCAATGCTTGTGATAAATTTCATGACCAGATAGTAGAAAAGCGGCTTTGGCCTCATCAGCTCCTCAGTAGACTATGTGTCTGTGCATGAGAACTTAGCTTTGAAACCACAGAATACAGAGATTCTTTCTCCTGTAGCAACCATCAGTCTTTATCATTTGCCATTTTCCATCAAGGAAGACTCTAGGGTATTTTAGAATTGTCTTAAGTAGGGACTCAGCTGCAAAATATAAACTTTCAGAACATATGGTATGGAATACAACTAATGCGAAAGTTCCAAAAAGAAGATGAAAATACTAAAGGACTAAAAATACTTTCTTCAAACAACCTTTTTCAGTACATCGGTACAGCTGCTTCTTTGTTAAACCAGCTGTTAACTAACCCCCAAGGGTACTTCTCACAGGGGGCTTATTTTGTTGTTGTTTGTTGTTTTTAAATGATTTAATTCTTATAGCTCAAACTGCATTGTGTTCTTAATGGTTTTACATTTCCACCTCTGAAAGACAAAGAAAAAAAGAGTGGAGAAATGAAATAAATTCAAGGCTGAAGGAAGATTGATGAAGGGTGTGCATATCCAGTTCAAAGTGTGGTAGGAGGGAGGGAGGAACTGGCAGAATAGCTGAGAAAATGAGGACGTGAAAAATATAAGTAGTTTCTGATGAAAAAGAGCTACAGACCTAGCATATTAGGACATGCTCGATATGCAGAATATTAAATAACTTCTACACCGTATTGGCCAAAATACAGGAAAGCAACTGAACGTGGCATTGAAGATAGTGTTCTTGGGAGCACAGTGGATTACAGAAACCCCAGTTCCTCTACTTATCAGTGGTGGGAACTTAGCCTTGGAAAAGTTACTTGGTATCTTTAAACCTTAATATCCTCATTCTAAAGCAAATAATAATAATAATGTCTACCACATGGGATGACTCTCCATTAATTCAGGCAATGTGAATAAAAGCATTTATGATACTGCCTGGTACATCAGAGACCACAATGAATTTAATGAAAATTATTACAATCTGCTTTTTCAGAAAAAGTTTATACTTGTTAAGAAAAAAAAATCAATACACAAGAAATAGACTAAAATATACAAGAAAATGTTCCCTTTCATCATGGACTCTTTCTATAAGAAAAAATGTCTTATAGCCATATTCTGTCCTCAAATGGGTCAATCTTTCTTTTTCCATACTCAAAACAGATTGTGTAATATTATTCAACCTTAAGAAGGAAGGAAATTTTGTCGTATGTTATTACATGGATAAACCATGAGGATATTATGTTAAATGAAATAAACAATCAAAAAAGACAAATACTCCATAATTCCACTCATATGATATATCTAATGAATCAAACTTATGGAAACAGAAAAGAGGCTAGTAGTTTCAGGGACTGCAGAAAGGGGAAAGGGAGAGTTGTTGCTCAGTGAGTACAGAGTTTCAATTATAAAGAAGAAAAAGTTCAAGAGGTTTATTATATAACAATGTGCATATAGTTAACAGTATTATAATGTACACTTAGAATCTGTTAGGGTAAATTTATACTATGTGATTTTTACTGCATTCACATACTATAGCAAGGACATATGATAACCCTGAAGTAATTGTGCTGAGCAAAATGAGCCAGTTACAAAGGGGCATACTACGTGGGGCCACTGGTGGGCTGCCGTCTATGGGGCCGCACAGAGTTGGACACGACTGAAGCGACTTAGCAGCAGCAGCAGAGTAAATTCATAGAGATAGAAAGTAGAATGGTAATTACCAGAGGGTGAGTGGAGGGAGGGATGAGGAATCACTGTTGGATGAGTATGGAGTTTCAGTTTGGAAAGATGCAAAATTTCTAGAGCTAGATGGTGGTTATGGTTGCCCAATAATGTGAATGCACTTGTTGTCGTTCAGTTGCTCAGTCATGTCTGACTTTTTGTGACCCCATGGACTGTAGCACTCCAGGCTTCCTTGTCCTTCACTATCTCCTGCTGCTGCTAAGTCACTTCAGTCGTGTCTGACTCTGTGCGACCCCATAGACGGCAGCCACCAGGCTCCCCTGTCCCTGGGATTCTCCAGGCAAGAACACTGGAGTGGGTTGCCATTTCCTTCTAGAGTTTGCTTAATGCAATAGAACCTTATGCTTAAAATGGTTAAGGGGTAAATTTCAAGTTATCCATTCTCAACCATAATTAAAACAGACAAACAGACAAACTAACTGCCTTTTCTATAATGGGATTTACCAGTATCTCTTTATGATTGAATTGGTCTGATAATCATAGGAACACTTGGCTGCCATATTCAAGGGCTCAAGAAGGAATGAGGCCCTTCTTTCCCATGCAATGTGTGACATGCTATGTGCTGTAATAAAAATAAGTTTTGCTTAGACAAAAATTTTCTATGGAAGTCTCCTTGCCTGATTTAGCTTATGTAAGAACAAGAATCAAGGATGTTTTTCCTTTCAGAAAAAATATATAATGTGGATCTTAAACTCAGGACTTTAAGAAGATGGCAAAAGGATTTGCTGACAATATTTCAAACTGTTCTCTTCATCTGGTAACCAATTTGTTAAATATACTCAGAGATGGCACATTTTAAAAGATAATATTTATTTATAGGTCTTCCCCAATGAAGAACTTGTGTCAATCCCTTAATAGAGAGGCAAAAGAGATGATTCTTGTCCAGATTTTGCTCTCCTTTCTTCAAATTCAGTGTCACTTTATTCTGTCTCCTGAACAGAATGAAGAGTGTTATATATGGCTTTAGGGCTATTATTTATGATTTGAACTTATGTAGGTACTTGATTAAAGCAGAATCATTTTGTTCTGAGATTTTTTGAACCAGTTTCTATAGAAGGCTTTGTTTATCCCCAAATAATCAATACTGTCCTGAATATACAATCTTTTTACACCCCTCCCTACTCTTCTGTGATGACCAACTTCTTGACTCTTTAAATGGGAGATGAATTTGAAACTGATTTTGGTGGGAAAGGTCACTTCTTGCTCAGATTCAAAGCTAGAAACTTGTACTCATCATGGGGCACTTCCTAGTAAAATTTTGTGTTATCTGGCCCCTGAATAAGCTGAAGTAATAAAGAAAGGTAGACTCATTTGAGGACAGGATATGGCTATAAAACTTTTTTTTCTTACAGAGTCCATGATGAAAGAGAAAATTTTCTCATTTACTTTGTCTATTTCTTGTATATTGATTTTGTAATAATTCAGAGCATTACAATTTGATTTCCAATGTACTATATCATTTTGATTTCCAATGTACCATATTATTTTGATTGTATAAGGTGGGAGATCTTCTGAAGTGGAAGTTCATGAAAGGTGAAGAGGCTCTTTCTTGAAATGTTTTCCCATGCAAAAATTTAAAAGAAATAGCTTAAAAAACTACAAAGCACTCAGGAATGATAAGCACAAAGAATACGTTTTAAATTGTCTAAGTGAGCTCATGAGAAAGCAAGAGAAATCCCCAGGGGGCACAAACTAAGAGAAAGAAAGGATTAAATTAATACTAATGCTAAGATTGACTTGTGATTGGCTGGTGTTTGCAAAACCCATAACAAAGGTCTGGGTTTTCAGGAGCCACACAAAGATGTAAGATAGGGTTGAGCTCATATAAGATAGAAAAATTATTACTAAGACTCTTGGATAAAGCTGTGACCCTGTAAGAGTAAACTCTGGGAGTTGGTAGTGGACAGGGAGGCCTGGCATGCTGCAGTCCATGGGGTCACAAAGAGTCAAACATGACTGAGTGACTGAACTGAATTGAAGGGTAAACCCTTAGTGAACAGGAGAATCAGAGAAAAGAAATCTACACATTGCAAAAAGAGATAACATAAAACTCTTCTATTTCAGCATGGTCTTTGATAGAAAATATTTCTGTAACCATAAGCTTGTCCTCATACATAATTGAATGCCAATTTATTCTCCCACTGTAGACAAGAATACTTTAACCTAAAAAATTAATTTAAAGTGTCCAGAGCTAACAGCAAACCAAAGAACTTGGCAAAGAAAATGCAAATCATGATTCAGGCTCATACCCTTGAGGCAGGCCATCCGTAATTCTTTAAAAAAAAGTTTTGACTAAGTAAAAGGATATAATTACAAATTACGTAACACAGTTAGAGCAAACCACCATGAGTGAGGGACAACAAATAAAATGATTAAACTTCCTAGTTTAACATTCTGATTCAAGTATAAAAACTAAAAGATAGTGTTTATGTTCAGCAATGGCATAGTAGTAATGATCAGATAAATATTCCATGATAATAACTATAAACTGGACAAAATATATAAATCAAACACCTGAAGGCACTTAAGATTGACAAGAAACAGGTATAAATTGAAAGCAAATTAACACTTGGGATGGGCTTCCGGTGGCTCAGTGGTGAATAATCTGCCTGCAATGCAGGAGATGTGGGTTAGATCCCCGGGTTGGGAAGATCCCTCGGGGGAGGAAATGGCAACCCACTCCAGTATTCTTGATGGGAAAATCCCCCCAACAGATGAACCTCATGGGCTTCTGTGAGGTTACAAAGACTTGGACATGACTGAGCATGCACACACACACACATTTGGAATATAGGAACAGAATTCTCTGAGATACTCAATGGCTTTTAGTCAAAGGGCTGGCCCCGTTTATATCCAAGTAGTATAAATAAAACATGGATAAAAACTGGAAAGACTGTTGTCTTGGAGAGCTAGAAAATAGAATTTGGGGGTGACCACACCAGCTTTTAAGTGAGAAGGGGAATCCAGGAAAAGAGAAAGTAATAGCAAAGAAGTCCAAAAATCAACACAAAAACCCCGTGTAAATATCTGGCTAACTCCTGAGCTGCTCATGAACACAGCAGAAACCAAGCAACAAAGCTGAGAATTAAAAAAAAAAAAAAAAACTGAAGCAAGACACAGAAGCGGCCTTAATGTCCAGCAGCAGATGAATGAATAAAGATGTGGTATATATTCACAATGGAATACTACTCAGCCATACAAATAATGAAATTATGCCATTTGTAGCAACATGGATGGACCTAGAAATTATTATACTAAGTGAAGCAAATTGGACAGAGAATGCAAATATCAAATGATATCACTTATATGTGGGATCTAAAAAAAAAGAGACTGATGAATTTATTTACAAAATAGAAATATACTCACAGACATAGAAAACAAACTTATGGTTATCAAAGAGGAAGGAGAGAAAGGGATAAATTAGGAGTGTGGGATTAGAATATACACACTATTATATTTAGGACAGATAACCAGCAAGGACCTATTGTATATCAAAGCAACTACACTGAATACCTTGCAGTTATATCTATAATGGTAGAAAATTTTAAAAAAAGAATATATATGTGTATAACTGAATTACTTTGCTGTACACCTGAAACTAACACAAAGTCACCTATATTTCATTAAAAAACTTTTCTAAATGGGCAGAAGAACTGAATAGAGATTTCTCCAAAGATATGCAGATGGCCAAGAGACACATGAACATATTCAATATTGCTAATAATCCGAGAAATGCAAATCAAAACCAGTATTGATATTACCTCACACCTGACAGAATGGCTATCATCAAAAAGACCACAAACAACAAATGTTGACGAGAATATGGAGATAAAGGGAACCTTTGTACACTGTTGCTGGGAATGCAATTTTGTGCACCCACTGTGGAAAACAGTGCATAGGTTGCTCAAAAAACTAAAAATAAAATTATCATATGATCCAGCAATTCCAGTCCCAGGTATATATCCAAAGAAAGTGAAAATACTACTTTGAAAAGATACATGTACCATGCTGTTAATAGCAGTACTGTTTACAATAGCCAAAATATGGAAGTAACCTAAATGTCCATCAAGAGGTCAGTGGATAAAGATGACATGGTATATATTCAATAGAGCACTATTTAGCCATAGGAAGAGTGAAATTTTGTCATTTTTAACATGGACAGATCTGTACGGTATTATGCTTAGTAAAATAAGTCAGACAGAGAAAGTAACATACTGTATGCTATTACCTCCATGTGAAATCTGAAAAATGAAACAAACAAATGAATATAATTAAACAGAAAGAGACTTACAGATATAGAGAATAAACTAGTGGCTATGCATAGGTAAACAGAAGAGGGAGGGGCAAGATAAAGGTAAGGGATTAAGGGGTACAACTACTGCATATAAAATAAATAAGCTACAAGGATATATTGTAGTGCACAGGGAAAATGGCCAATATTTTATAACTTTAAATGGAGTGTAATTTATAAAAAGTATTGTTATCCAATTAAAAAATCCAGTCCTTTTTGTTTTAAGTGCTCAGAAGGGCAGGTAGCAACATGGTCTTAGCCTCTGAATAACTGGCTGTAAAAGAAGCCATAATTTTCTAATTCAACCAAATATCACAATTTTGCCCCAAGTAGATGTGTCTTGATTTGTTAAAAAACAAACTTGACTCTACTAAAAAATATTAAATCACTTTGTTATACAACTGAAACTAATATTATAAATTATCTATACCCAATAAAAAATAAGTAAATGAAAAAAATTAAGTAAATATTATTACAAGTTGTAGTTTTTTAATAAAATATATATAATATCATAATAGTATTGTCAGTGTTTATAATTAGTTGCATTAGTTCATTTGCTTATACAGTTTAAATAATTTTGTTAATTAAAGTTTATGGTAGACTTTTGGATCACAGCCATTCTGACTGGCATGAAATGGTACCTCATTGTGGTTTTGTACAAGCAATAAATGCTGGAGAGGGTGTGGAGAAAAGGGAACCCTCTTACACTGTTGGTGAGAATGCAAACTAGTACAGCCACTATGGAGAACAGTGTGGAGATTCCTTAAAAAACTGGAAATGGAACTGCTTTATGACCCAGCAATCCCACTGCTGGGCATACACACTGAGGAAGCCAGAATTGAAAGAGACATGTGTACCCCAATGTTCATTGCAGCACTGTTTATAATAGCCAGGACATGGAAACAACCTAGATGTCCATCAGCAGATGAATGGATTAGAAAGCTGTGGTACATATACACAATGGAGCATTACTCAGCCATTAAAAAGAATACATTTGAATCAGTTCTAATGAGGTGGATGAAAATGGAGCCGATTATACAGAGTGAAGTAAGCCAGAAAGAAAAACACCAATACAGTATACTAACACATATATATGGAATTTAGAAAGATGGTAATGATAACCCTGTATGCAAGACAGCAAAAGAGACACAGATGTATAGAACAGCCTTTTGGACTCTGTGGGAGAGGAAGAGGGTGGGATGATTTGGGAGAATGGCATTGAAACACGTATAATATCATATAAGAAACGAATCACCAGTCTAGGTTCGATGCAGGATACAGGATGCTTGGGGCTGGTGCACTGGGATGACCCAGAGGGATGGTATGGGGAGGGAGGAGGGAAAGGGGTTCAGGATGGGGAACACATGTACACCTGTGGTGGATTCATGTTGATGTATGGCAAAACCAATACAATATTGTAAAGCAATTAGCCTCCAATTAAAATAAATAAATTTAAATAATAAAAAATAAGTAAAAATAAAATAAAGTTTATAGTATACTTAATAAGGACTTCCCACGGGGCTCTGATGGTAAAGTGCCTGTCTGCAATGCAGAAGACCTGGGGTTTGATCCCTGGGTTGGGAAGATCCCCTGGAGAAGGAAATGACCACCCATGCCAACACTCTTGCTTGGAAAATTCCATGGACAGAGGAGCCTGGTAGGCTACAGTCCATGGGGTCACAAAGAGTCAAACACAACTAAATGACTTCACTTTCATACTTAATATATGAGCAACATTTCCTTATATAAAAATATAGTTAGCTTACATTATACAATTATAATTATGTAATATAAATTGTCTACAAAATTTTGACAGTTTTGTATTTCTATTGATCAGAGAGTGCAAATGCAAATATGAATTGTATCTGAACCACAACTGATTCCAAGTAGATTTCTGCCAAAGAATATTATTTTTATAATGACTCATGATCCACCAAAATCTATTATTTGGATAATTATTACAAAAAACTTTTATCTTCAGTCATTTAACTTTCTAATTGAACTTAACAATAGCATGTATAATAATATCAAATGTTTTACTTTTGGCAGAGTAACCTTTTAAAAGCTTTACTTCTGATTTTAAAAGTTGCTGTTAAAAACCAAATGATTAGTACTGATTAATACTGGCATCATTTAACTGTTAGAAAAATCATTCTTTTAAAAAAGCCAATGCAGTAACTAATATCACCTCAATTTTCTTAGACATTTAAGAACGCTTGAGTTGAAAATGAGCAAAATTAACTTTAAAAAAAAAGTCAATTTGTTTAAATAAAAAGTGATGTTTCACAGTGGACAGCAGCTTGTGATAAATCACCATCTTCAAGGACAGCCTCCTTAAAACACCTCCCAACAGTTAAAAGTTAATGCTGTGCTTCTTCAGCAGACATGTCTCTTCTGATTTTCATAAGCTATCAGATATTTCAGAAGGTATCTGATTTACTATTATACCATGATATTGGGTAAATATCAATAAATATTTTATACATGGTCATCATCACCTTTCTTGAGAATGAAAAACAAAATTCAACCTTATATTTTTATTAAATGTGCACTTCTTTCTTTGACTTGTATAAAGGGTTTATTATAAAATAAATATATATAACCAAAAAATAAATAGGTATAACTTTATACCATATATCAAGTGGTAAAGTGCTGTAGGAAGGTCAGACCAATATCTTTACGCTCCTGGCAGAACTTATCAGCCTCTTACCATAAAGACTTCTTATATATCTGACCTTCAGCTTCCCCTGGTAACTATTGACCTTGCCAACTGGTGGCTTGGTACCTTTATGCTTCTTCCTGACCCACAGCTGGCCAGAAGGGGTATCTGCACTCTTTACATCTCTCACTATTACTCAGGACTAGAAACAGTTATCCCAGATGCTAGTACCTGATAGTACTTTGTTTTTATTAGAGAATGGTCCACTTGCACTCTTGCCTAAAAAATTCCATGGACAGAGGAGATGGTGGGCTACAGTCCAGGGAACTGCAAAGAGTCAGACATGACTGAGCAGCTGACCACACACATCACCACATGCATTGCATTTCCTTTCATCTGGACAGGTGAGAGAAAAAAGCCAATACTGAACCTACTGTACTAAGTGGAAACTCATAAGGTATATCTTTAAAAATGTAAAAGTATAGCTATAATCGGAGAAGGCAATGGCACCTCACTCCAGTACTCTTGCCTGGAAAATCCCATGGATGGAGGAGCCTGGTAGGCTGCAGTCCATGAGGTCACTAAGAGTCGGACACGACTGAGCGACTTCACCTTCACGTTTCACTTTCATGCATTGGAAAAGGAAATGGCAACCCACTCCAGTGATCTTGCCTGGAGAATCCCAGGGATAGGGGAGCCTGGTAGGCTGCCGTCTCTGGGGTCACACAGAGTCGGACACGACTGAAGCAACTTAGCAGCAGCATAGCTGTAATATTTCACTTCAGTTTAAAGTGATGAGATGGCTGGATGGCATCACAGACTCGATGGACGTGAATCTGAGTGAACTCTGGGAGATGGTGATGGACAGGGAGGCCTGGGGTGCTGCAATTATGGGGTCGCAAAGAGTCGGACACCACTGAGTGACTGGACTGAACTGAACTGATATTTCTTTAGAAAAAGTAAAAATAATTCTTTCATTAGGTTTCAAGTATGAAATTTAAAACCTGGTAGTTTCTTAATGGTTTCACAAATGCTTATTCCTACCTTGTCAATTCTATTATTAGAAGCACTTTTCTACCAGGCATAACTAACTAGTAATTTGGCACAATTTTTGTACTTTGGTCATTGACTAATCATTAATAGTACAAATTCTAGCATCACTTAAATATTCCTTTCTTTTGCCAAGTAAACAGTCACTTTTTCATCACTGTGTATTTTGATTTATCTCTTAATTTAGGAACATGTTTCTGAAGAGCTCTCTCATTCACAGATTCTAAATCCATTCTGAACATATTAACGTTGCCTGTGACTCTTCCCTAAATTCTCATCTCCATAACTTTCTTTCTCAGTCCCACTCTGCAGCCATTTGATTTCTACCTCTCTCAAAATGCTCAAGTTTCTCTTTATCTTAAGTGTAACAGGCAAACACAGGAGCTAAAAACAATTTCTGAGACTGCATGACAGTGACATCATACTAATATAAACATATTCCTCTTTGATAAAAAAATTAATAAATAAAAAATAAAAATATGCTTTATGCCTGATTTTCTGCTGCTGCTAAGTTGCTTCAGTCATGTCTGACTCTTCGCAACCCCATGGACGGCAGCCCACCAGGCTCCCCCACCCCTGGGATTCTCCAGGCAAGAACACTGGAGTGGGTTGCCATTTCCTTCTCCAATGCATGAAAGTGAAACGTGAAAGTGAAGTTGCTCAGTCGTGTTCGACTCTTAGTGACTCCATGGACTGCAGCCTACCAGGGTCCTCCATCCATGGGATTTTCCAGGCAAGGGTACTGGAGTGGGGTGCCATTGCCTTCTCCAGCCTGATTTTTTACTTCTCCTTTATTGCAGTATGGAGGTTTTCATTTATTTAGCTTTTCGTTTCATTTTTAGCTTTTCCCTCGGACACAAGGAAATTTGATTTTAACGTTTGCCTTTATTTTTGTAAAATTTGATCCCATATTTGATGGATCATTTGGGGTTAGGTACATTCAGTTGTGGTCTTATGTTCCAAGTTGATAATCAACTTTGTATTTTAAAATTTAATGATGCCCATATAACCTTAATTGGTATATTTTCCTGGTCCTAGGCACTGTGAAACAAGTATTCTCTTACTTTCCAACAGATATGGTTTGATCATCACTGCTTAATCCCTCTGACTGATAGAGATCAGATCACTAAAACAAAGATTCTATTGGTGCTTCCTTCACTATAAGAAAAAATCCTAAATGCTCTGATGTGATTCACATTTAGATCCTCTATACACAGCTTTCTCTGAAACTCAGCTGTAACCAAATACATTTTCCTCCTTTCCAGTTAAGCACCTCCAAGCATCTTACTAAGAAAGACTAAAGCTTTTGAAAATATAAACAGACTAGTTTTTTTTTTTTTAAGTAAGTAAATTCAAATTGGAATTTTTGAAGACTTTCTATGGAACAAATCAGCTGAGTAATCTTGTGAAATTGCAATCTGAATTTCTCCAAAGACCCTCAAAACTCAAATATTAATACTGATAACTTTTATCTGAGACATGTGTTTGATAAGTCTGAAAATACATTATCGAGAATACAGTACTGTACCAAAGGGAAATGCCTCAGAGGTTAAGAGGGTTTTTTTTTTTTTTCTATTTTAAACAATATGTTAGGGAATGGTTGTACAAAACTTGGAAACAGATCTGGAAAAAGCTTGGAAACTCAGGAAGAAAAAAGATGGTGGTGATTATATAGTGGTAGTTACGGTTTCCTACTTAGTTATGTATGGATGTGAGAGTTGGACCATAAAGAAGGCTGAGTACCAAAAAATGGTGGTGCTGGAGAACACTCTTGAGAGTCCCTTAGACAACAAGGAGATCAAAGCATTCAATCCTAAAGGAAATCAACTCTGAATATTCATTGGAAGGACTGATGCTGAAGCTCCAATACGTTGGCCACCTGGTCAAATTGCTGACTCATTGGAAAAGACTCTGATGCTTCGAAAGATTGAGGACAAGGGGAGAAGTGGGAAACAGAGGATGAGATGGTTGGATGGCATCATTGACTCAATGGACATGTGTTTGAGCAAACTCTGGGAGATAGTGAAGGACAGGGAAGGCTGGCTGGCAGGCTGCAGTCCATAGGGTTGCATATTGCTGGACATGGCTTAGTGACTAGACAACAACGTCATGTCATGCAGAAAGGCAGATCATATGTAGCTACTCTTCCCCATCTCTGAGCCTTGTTTTCCTCATCAGAAACAAGAGGAAAGTATTCTGCATATAGAGTGATGTACAACTGCGATAAAGTATCATAAATGCTGTATGCCAAGATCATTAAAATATTTTTGCAGAAACAAACAAACAAAAAATGAGATCAATGCTACATTAAGAAAGAGACCAAAAAATCAGCCATAAACCAGGTAGGATGCCCTGTGAGTAGCTAACTGTGCCTACTTTTTAAAGTATCCTTTCGGGAATTCTCTCTTGGCTTTTTCTCTGTGATCTATTGTCTTTAAATCTTGGTGCTTTTTTCCATAATTTCCTCTCATGCCACCAAGAAGGTGACACATCAGGAACATGTCTCACAGGACAATATCAAAAGACAGCAGGTCTGAACTATCTCTGTCCTGATATTTAGGGAGAAAAGGCCCATTCCTTCTTAAATAATCACAGTTAGACCTCCTTCAAGAGCAAAGATTTGGGAGTGGATCAAAGACAGAGAAGGAAAGGAGGGCTCTAGCATAAAAGACAGATTAAGTCAGCAGGTCAAGAACTTCTATTTGAGAATTTAAGACCAAAGGGGTTCCAAACAGGGGTTTGGAGATGAATTCTGTTTTAATAATAGAGTACCATGTCCTGGGAACATGTTCTTGTACATCTTTCTCATGAAACTACAGCAGCTAGAGTCTCAGGGTAACACTCAAACCCACCATCTTCACCCACAAAGCCCATTGTACCTTATCATGGCTCAAAAATGGCACAAAGGTATAAATTTAAATCCAGGACTCTGAAATCAGAGTATCATATGATAGAGAAAGAATCTAATGATGAGTTTCTTCCTAGTCCCAGAGGAAGAGCAGACCCTAGGACATATTTTAGTAAAGAATCTGCCACCCATGGAGCTTTGAAGGTGGCTCAGTGGGTAAAGAATCTGCCTGCATTGAAGGAGATACAGGAGACTTGGGTTTGATCCCTAGGTTGGGGAGATCTGAGGAGGGAATGACAACCCACTCCAGTATTCTTCCCAGGAGAATCCTGTGGACAGAGTAGCCTGGTGGGCTATAGTCCATAGAGTTCTGAAGTGACTGAGTGCACATGAACTACCTTGTATATTATCCTATTTTTCTCTTATATGGTCATTCTACCTCTTATAATCCTTCAGGAACCTCATGCCATCATAATGCCTTAAGGCATTATGATACTGCGAGCTTGCAACTTGGCCTGCCCTACTTTTCAAAAGTCTGCAAGTGGCTAATTTTCTATCTCCTACCTCCACCCCAAACCCTCATGTTTTCTATACAGCTGCTCAGACAGGGGTATGAAGGAAAGCAGATGATTAAACCAATTCACAGAAAGATTTGAATGACTGATCTTTCACACACCCCCAGATATTTGCATTTTTGGAAGAGGAAGCTTGTTAACTCAAATAAATCTGTCATCAGTGAAATTTTTAGATGACTTATCAAAGAGAAGAGAAAAAAATAAATCAAGCTTTGACAGAAGAGGCAAGAGGAGGAGAATCAATCTCAGTTTTGGTCTTACTATGGTCTCACAAAATTCCTCAACATGCCAAGGTTAATGACAGTGGTTCTCGTGCAGCAATATGATTGCAGATGAAAATGTATGCATACACACACACACACACGTGTGTGTGTGTGTGTGTGTGTGTGTGTGTGTATTTGTGTGTGTGTGAGGGAAACAAGTTTATGATAGGGACAACAGTAGTGAATTACTTGTAGATTGAGACCTGGCAACCACTGATGTCTGATGGTGGTTAAAAATAATTTAGCATTCACACGGAAGGTCCTAAGTATGAAAGAGATGTTTGTTTTGGATTGGCTATAATGGCATCAGTCAGTAAGAGACTGACTGCGCTGGGAAACATTTAGAATGACTACTGGTTAACCTTTGCTGAGCAACAAACACCCCAAAATATAGAAACTTAAAGCAATAATCATGTATCTTCTCATGATTCTGTGAGTCAGCAATTTAGGATGGGCTCAGCTGGAAGGTTCTACACTGGCTTTGCCTGGACTCTCCTATAGGACAGCTGTTACAGGGGTTGAATGGCCTCACTAAATATGGCTTGCAGTACCTCAGTTTTTGGTTGGATGTCTCAACTCTCTTCCACATGTCTTCTCCATTAGGCTGACTTAGACCCAGTCACATGAAAATAGCACTCCAAGAAGGCAAGAGGAAAGCTTCAGGGCTGTCTATGCCTAAGGCTCAGAATACACACCATGTCACTTGCTCACTTCCATCATATTCTAATGACCAAAGTCAGTAACAAGCCCAGCCAGAATCTAGGGCTAAGGAAATCGCCCCACTTTCTGAAGAGGACCACTGCAAAGAGCCACTTATTAATCAACTTATCAAGTCTTAAGAGTAGCACAAAAGGTTTTAAATAATTTTCTATCTGAGGTGTTTTCTTTTTTCTTCCACTCTCTCCTTACTTAAGTCCAATGAGACTATTATTTTTGTTCCATTTATAAAACAAGGCCTATGAGAACAGAGATGTTAAGCTGCTGATTATTTCATTTTAGGAAAAGTGAACAAAGGTAGACCTTATAGTTTTTAGAACATTTCAAAAATGACATGTAATCTTTTCCTTTTTCCCAATAAACGGCCTCTAGTGGCACTGTTTGGAAGAATTATAACACTAGAATTATAACACTAGAAAATTCACTGTATAGGTTCTCAAGTTTTTATTTTGAACTGTTAGAGCAGATGTGCTAAGATATTTAATTCACACATTTCCCCAAAACTGACTTTTTTAAAGGGTGTGTTTAGCTTTTATCCCTTGAGATTAGATTTATGTTTCCTGCCACTCATAATAAGAATTTCTGATTAAACATCTTATTTCCACTTTTTAGGCTAAAAGGAAATCCATTTAAGGAGACTATTTTCTTAGTTTGTAATGAGAACATTTATGACAGGCATTGATTTCTTGTGGTAAGTAAGCATCTGGTCATGGTTTATGACAGAATGGAACAGGTGCTATTATATTTGGAGAAGCTGATAGGGTGTCTCAATATTGAGCTCTGTAAGTCACACAGCCTGTAAAGTAAGATGATCAAGGATTCTCTCTGAACCAGCTTGGCACTAGAGCCAAGCCAGCAATTTTGAAGAAGAACAAACACCTGTTTTGAACATCACCTTCCAAACAATGGAGAAAGTAGGTGTGATGGGAACAAGGTGCATGGTAAGAAAACAGAGGGAAGAAACAACCTCTGGGCACAAGAGGGTCCTTGTACTTTCAGACTCTGACCTTGAATTCCAGTCTCCATCTCCATCTGTTTTTGTATTTTCTAAAATTTAATGTCTTTATTAGAGTAAGAGCTCTGACGGAAGATGTGGCAGTTTCTATTCCCCATAAAGTAGGACTTGTGATTATAATATAGTCTTCAAGGAATTTTTATGCCTTGTCTTGTTTTTGCTCATTTTTATTTCAACATTTTAGAACAATTGAATATACAATATACTTAGTTTTGCAAAAAAGAAAAAGAAACATTGTTTCTATGACTTGATTGGATTATAAAGGAAATCAGCCTGGCCACCTATTTTAGACCATTGATTCTTCCTGCAAGGATAGCAAACATATAATGTACCATTTATAAGCCATATCTCAATGAAACAAAGCCAAGGCAAGAAGAGTTTTCTACATTACATTTGATTTTTTTCTTACACCAATTAGCCCATTTGACAGAAACCACGAGCTCAAGAAATGTGAGTTCCTGCTGCCATTAAACGTATCTGTTTCTAATGTATGTTGCTACTAAGATAATTATATTGTCCAATGAAATTCCTATGACTTATTAGATATTATATACCTAAAAAACTCTTTGTCAGGAGTGTGACTCTTTATAATAACTCAGATAAGATATTAAGCAGTTCATAGATATCATTTTTTTGAGGAGAAGTCCTAAAAAGTATTGCAGCAAACAATGAGATTAAGTATATGCCATATAAAAACTGTTTTATCCTGATTTTAAGTTTAATTTTTTATATATTTCCCACTATGGATGATAATGACACACACATTCACCTCCTTTACTTTCTTTTCTTCATTTTTAAATTGCTATGGCTATGTAACTATTACAGGGAATCCTTTGGCATATTATGATTACATCTCCTTTCTTATAAATTGGATTTTTTTTCTAGATTTATTAAGGTATAATTGACAAATTAAAAGCTGTAAATTCTTGAGGTATAAAATGTGGTGTTTTAAGTGACTGTGGTTGTAACCTGCAACTTTCAGTTAAAAATGAGTAAGTTCCAGTGGTCTAATATACAGCATGGTAACTATAGTTAATGTATTGTATACTTGAAATTTGCTGAGAGTAGATGTTAAGTGTCCTCACCACATACAGACCTAGAATGGTAACTATGTGAAATGATATGTTAACTAGCTTGATTGTGGTAATCATTACATAAGAAATTTTCCCTCCCCTGGTTCTATCCCTAATTTACTTTTTCTTCTAGTCCCCATTCTATTTTTCATATTCAGTATGGACCTCATACTACTAAATCCAGTGTTCATTTTTTTTATCCTTGTGTTATTTGGCTTCTAAGCAGCAGTTGATATCACTGATCACATCTTCTTTTTGGAAATTCATTTTCTTGGTTTCTGTGATGCACTTTCTCCTGGACTTTTATTCTTAGACCCCTTCGCTAACTCAAGTATTTCTGCTTAAACCCTACTTGAACTTCCCAAGTTCAGTCGTGGAATTCCTTTCTTGTCTATCTATCTCCACTTTCTCTACATAGTCTTACTCATATTCATGATATTATGTGCCAGCTGTGCTCTGTCTTTGAAATTTTTACTGCCAGTCTTCATATAATTCTAGAGTTAATTGGAATAGCCAATTATCTACATACAATTTCCATTAGGATGTTTAATAGCAATCTTAAACATCACAAGATCAAAACAGAACTATTGACTTTGACTTCAACCTCTTCCTCAGTCTACTTTTTCCAACTCAAAACAGCGTCACCATTCTCTCAATTTACTCAAACCAAAAATCCAGAGTACCATTATTTCCCATCTCAAATTAATCCAATAGCAAACTCCACTTATTTTATCTCCAACATGTATTCAGAATCCATCCAGTCTTCTCATCTCAACTCTTCTACCCAAGTCCAATCTACTATCCCTCGTCTAAACTTCTGCGTGAGGCTTTCCCACATATTCCATGACTTGATATGGTTTCTGTTGTTTATATTTTAACTTAATACTAGAGAAATTTTTAAACACACAAAACTATGGAAAATATTATACTGAATCGATCCCTAATGAAAATTTCATCTAGTTTCAAGTTAACATCTTGCTAGTTTTGTTTCATCTATCATCTACCATTTCTCCTCCTCCAATCAATGAAATACTTTAGATGAAAGCATGGATATCATTTGATTTCACTATAAATAATCCAGTATTAGTAGCAGAAAGTGACTTATGTTGTTAACATAACATCACTAGACAACCAACCAAAAAAAAACCCTCCAATAATTTTGTTACATCATCTGATATTCAGTCCACTTTAACATTTTCTTAGACTTCAGGAAATTTTTCAGCAAGGCTGAAACACTTTTGGACTAATAAGCTCAATAGAAAAAATATGACAAAAAGCACAAAGTTTTTAAGCCACAAAATGTCAAAAATGCCTTCTTATGGTTGTTCCATTTGAATAAGACGCCAAACAAGGTCTACACTGCATATGCCTTTGTTAATCTGTAAAATCCTTGTTTATTTCATGTCATCCATTTGTCAAAGAAAGCAATTTACACATTCTGGATTGGCTGCTTGCATCTTCATAGTTCTTTAAACATATTTGCCTCTCCACATTTTTCCTGAGATTGTTAGACCTAGAGACTTGATATTTTCAGGTCCAATTTTATTTTGTTAAAGATAATTTCACTTTGTAAGTGATATGCTATGTGCTTCCAATTGCACCGTATCAGGAGTATCTAACATCTGGTTGTCCCACTTTAAGTGATAATGAGATTAATCTATGGGCTCAGATGATGTCAGATTGGCCCATTCATTACATAATTCTCAAACAACTTTTTGCCCTACTGTTCTAGAAACTGTCTAGATCCATTATTTCAATATAGGTCACAAAAGGTGATTTTAAAAAATTCTGTCCTTCTACCTGCATACACCGGCTGAAACTTATAAAGAACATACCATCAGCAGCTATTTTCTTACCCTGAAGCTCACTTTATACAGGAAAGACAGAATTTACGTTAGATCTCTGCCCTTAATTTACCAGTTTTCAGGATAATGAGCCAGTGCTTTGGAAACTTACAAAAATTTTAAAATTACTGTTTAGTTCTGTTTTTATTGTCATTATGAATTTGCATGTATTTGATGGGTATGAGTCCACAAAATAAATTGTCTTCAAATTATTCACCCCATTACAAAGACATTCTTATGATATTTTCATGGCACTGCAGTCAGTGTGATCTTTGAAAAACACAAATCACATCACACCATCTGTCACTTAATACCTTCCAATGTCTCCTCATTACATTAGAATATTCCCCAAATCCTTTACTCTGGTAATGTCTTCATAACCTGACCCTGCCTACTTCTCTGATTCAAATTTACACACATCTCCTCCTTCACCATCAACGCTATTCTGTTTCTCAAATGCCTGTCAGCAGGGACGGTGCACTGTCTATTCCCTCTGTCAGCAGTGCTGCTATTCCTGGTCTTTGCATATGTCCTTCTACAGCTAGTCAGTTATTTTACACCAAATCTCCCACCAGGTTTTTATTCTTAGTTTTTAATCTTACTAATTTATTACCTTATTGTGTTTGGTTTTATTTTACTCTCTCCTCTGAAATATACATCCTATTGAGAACAAAGATCTTGCCTATCTGGTCCATCACTGAATTTCAGTGCCTAAAAGAAGATTAGCACTAGCAGACTTTCACTGCTTCTGTGAATAACTGAATAAGTGCACAAAGGGCTCACCCAATTTAAGACTGAATCTCCCCAGAGAAAAGTGCCTTGAGATAAACATTTACACTACAGACTTCCTGGTGGAAGATATAGCTCTCATATTGCTGAGAAGACCGTAGTTGCTCTCACCCAAGGATGGCAGGTTTCAACTTACAAATAAATAAAGGAGAAAAAAAATCCTTTGAGCAATTTTGCATTGAAAGAAAAATTAAAAATCAACACAACTTATTTTAAAATCTTTGTTAGTCTTTCACAGCAAAAGTATGAACTTCAGTTAACAGTACTAGGATTTAAATTTTCCAGTTCAAAATTTGTTTCATATTGTTAGCAGTGTCATACAATTTATTAAAAGTATATTATATTGTGGAGCAACACACACAAATATTCTTTTGGTGTTTCTCATTTTTGACCACATAAAATTTCGTATGCAAGACCGAAAGACTTTTGGACTAAAAAGCTCAGTAGAAAAAAAATATGAAAAAAAAACCATGAAGTTTTTAAGCCACAAGAAGTACTATGCTCTAATTGCTAAACTTTTGAATAATATACTATCAATAATTTTTTTGAGGTAACTATAAAGTCTCATTTCATATATTGATGTTATTCCATCTCAGTTACATGCTAGTTTAATGTCAAAAATCTGGGTATAACTCTTTCTAGTCAGCATAGACTTTTGAAATTGTACACATATTTAATTTCTGATTTCAAAATATTACTAAAAATGTTATGGTAACCTGTAATCTATAATATTTTTTAAAATTAAAAGCATATGAAATGACTTTTATTGTTTTAATTAAAAATATGAACATAAACATTAACTCTTATTTTAAATATTAAATATATTTTAATAAAAAAAGTATTTGTGTTTTCTACTGTAACAACTATCGAAATATAATTTTGCCCAGTTATTTATTTTTGAGGAGGCAATAGATTCTAAATATTAACAACTTATTTCATTAAAATACACCAAAGCAAAGTGAAAAAGTTATAATTTGGAAGAAGATTTTACAATACAACTAACTAATAAAAGACTAGACTAGTATCCCAAACATATATTTAAAAATCACCTTTTTAAAGTAAAATGGGCAATGAGGTATATTAGGAGCAGATTTTTTCACAGAGAAGAAAACATGAACAGTAAACCAGCACATAAGTACCTGTTGACTCTCAATAGCAACCAGAGGAACATAAGTTAAGACCACAATGATCACAATTTGGATGTACTCTATTGGCAAAATATTAGAAATTTGATGATACCAAGTATTAGTGAATATATAAATCAAAGAGAATGCATAATCAACTGTTCATGAGTATGTAAAATGATATACCAATTGTGAGAGACAACCAGATATTATCTTAAAAGTTTGAAAATGTTCATACATCCTTCCACAAACATCCCATTCCTAGTTGAATACCTTACAGAACCTCTTGATGATCAATATGAGACATGTAAAAGAATAATCAGAGCAACTTGTAATTTTTTTAAAAGCAGATTCAAACCATAAATGCCCAGTAAAAAGAAAATATATATTTGAAACATACATACATACCTACACACACACACACATATATGAATAAAAGAATTATGTCTATTCATGATAACATGGATAAATCTCAGAGCCACCATACCTAAGGAAAATCTCAGGTCTCAAAATACTATAGAAAGTATATATACTTATAAAATTTAAAGCAAGCAAAAAACAAACAATATATTGCTTATGAGTATGCAGAGTAAAATGAATTTTAAAGAAGAGAATTCAGGATTATGGTTACTTCTGAGCAATTGACAAGACAACATAGGATATAGATAGTTTCAATTATATTAGTAATATTCTAAGAAAGGTGATGAATTCCTAACCACCATTTTATTATCTTACTTCAAATTTATGATGTTATGTTCTATTGCTAACATGGATGACTGACTGGGTTGATTAGGACCAACTTTTCAGTTGAGAAAAACTACAGAAGCTGTCTATATGTGCATACCATCTGATCTAAATTATTGGACAGCTATAAAGAAGGTGAGAATTTTCAGGCCATAGCCTGTAAAAATAGTGAAACTAAGAGAAGTATTTACATATTTAGAATATCACTTACTTGCTGGGTGATTCTGGATTATACAAAAAGCAGTGAATGAAAAGGCGAAAAGCTGAGCACAGTCCGTGGAACTAGGAGGGAAAAAAAAGAAAGTGAGACTCAAGGTGAAGAAATGTCACAGGTTAATATTCCCTATTTCAAGATCAGATTCTGAAGGGTACAGTCTGCAGTTTATAATGAATAGCAAATAGAATAGCTCTCAGAAGGACTGAAGCACATCTTTAAATTATCTCAAATCAGTTCATATGGCTTCCTTCTACCCTAGCTGCCTACCAGAAGCAAAATATATTATTTCTGGAGGAAAATACTATCAGACATAACTTTAAATTATTTCTGTAATTTTTTACATGCAACTTTCAGCCTTTAGTAAAAAGTAGTGAGACTTACAAGTACACAGAATTGATAAAAAGTCAAAGGAGACATAAATATTAGAACTAGAGACCCAAAAGATGAAGATACTTAAAATTTTAAGGCACATACTTAATAAAAACACAAAACTATGCTTAATATGATCAAAAATTAAATTACAAGTAGAAAATTTAAAAATAAAACAAAACCAAAATAATAAATAAACACTATATAGCTAAGGAAAAAAAAAACTGAAACTAAGAACTCACAGAGTGAATGTAAAAGCATATTGGATTCAGAAGAAGAATAAAATGGAAGGTAGGACTGATAAAAATCTAGCCTGAAATATGAAGAGGAAAAATCTGGAAAATATAAGAAACAAACAAAACCCACCACATTGTCTGAATAGGAGCACTGGTAAGATTAACAGTGATTTCTCAACAGAGATAATGAAAGACAAAAGATAGTGGAATAGCATTAATATCTTCAAAGTAAACAGTGACGATGTCTTGTAACCTAGAATTCTGAATCAATAAATATAACCTTTAAAAGTAAAGAAATAAAAATATTTTATTACTGTACTGATAATAATATACACCTTTATCCTTTTTTTCTTTTTTTAAATTTTAATTAATTTTTATTTTTTAGTTTGTTTTGCTTTTAATATCCTTTTAAAAATTTCTTTGCATCACAGATTTGTGCTCCTAAATATTTGAGGGTTAATGTTTTAGTAGTGACACAGTTTATGGAAAGTCTTTGATGGGAATTGTGGAAAGCTTTGTGAAAATCACAGTTTAATATAAACATAAGCACTTGTTAAAAAAATAAAGACAATTCATATTGGTTCTTAGATTTGTTTCTATCAAATAAAAATGACATCAAGAAGCACAAAAAAAAAAGTGAAAGAAATATAAAGAAATTTTAAACAAGCAGAAGCTCAGGTTTTATAATCAAACTTATACTAAAGAAAACATTAAAGTGTATTCTTCAAACAGAAGACAAATTATTCAGAATGAAAACAAAGTTCTACAAAAATAAAAGAACAAAAAAGAGGATAAATATGTGGTAAAAATAAAATGAATGTTGACTACATAATACAAGAATAATACAATATCATGTGAGATTTAATATATAAGTTACAACCAGGCAATAGCAGCACAAAATCCAGCGTGTAGCTGGTGAAAAGAATTAAATTGTTCTCTCATCTTTCTATTTTTCCGGAAGATGGTAAATTTCTAATTTTATGAAACATTAATAAATCACAGACATATGCCATAATCTATGGTAACTACCAAAAGAATAGTAAAATAATGTATAAATATAAGAAAAGAGTTTTAGCATCATTTCAGTATCTTTTGGAGGAGTTGGGGGCAGGAGGAGAAGGGGACAACAGAGGAGGAGATGGCTGGATGGCATCACGGACTCGATGGACGTGAGTTTGAGTGAACTCTGGGAGTTGGTGATGGACAGGGAGGCCTGGCCTGCTGCGATTCGTGGGGTCGCAAAGAGTCGGACATGACTGAGCAACTGAACTGAACTGAACTGATAAGAAAGGACCATAACAGAAACAGACAGCACACAAAATCAGGAATAAAACTGTAAGTAAGAATAAAAGAAATCATAAAACAGGAGAGATAAATATAAAATGAATATTTAGATGACAAATTTAAAATCTAGTACAAAAAATATGTAATAAATATTTTGTTTAAAAATAGCAATTATCAACTTGGATAAAAGTAAATATATACTTCTTATAAAAGACACAAATATAAGACTACACAAAGGTTTAAAAAAACAAAAAAGTTATAAAAATTACCAAAATAACATCAATTGTGGCGTGATATGATACATTTACCTTAAAGCAATAAATAATATTAGAAATACAAATGGATTTTTCCTAATGAAAAGTCAATACACTGCTGCTGCTGCTGCTAAGTCGCTTCAGTCGTGTCTGACTCTGTGTGACCCCATAGACGGCAGCCCTCCAGGCTCCCCCGTCCCTGGGATTCCCCAGGCAAGAACACTGGAGTGCGTTGCCATTTCCTTCTCCAATGCATGAAAGTGAAAAGTGAAAGTGAAGTTGCTCAGTCGTGTCCGACTCTTCGCGACCCCATGGACTGCAGCCTACCAGGCTCCTCCATCCATGGGATTTTCCAGGCAAGAGTACTAAAGTGGGGTGCCATTGCCTTCTCTGTCAATACACTGGGAAGATATAATAATGACAGAACCTCAATATCTATGAAACAAAAACTGACAGGAGTAAAAATGAATAAAGTTGATAAACTTCTGGCAAGATTGACAATGAACAAAAGAAGGGATAAATAGCTAATTCAGGAATAAAAATGATAGAGGACACTCAGATTACTTATGATACTGGATTTGAAAATATAAAGTGGAGACAAGAGGAAACAGAATATCTGAATAGTCATATAAGCTATTAAAAGACTTGAATCATTTCAATTCTTTAAAGAAATAGTAAAAGAACCTATAAAAGGATTAGTGAAAATCTCCTAACAAAGAAAACCCCCACTCCACATGATCTCATTGATAGATTCTACCAAACATTTACAGAATAACACAATTTTACCCAAACTCTTCAGGTAATAGAAAAATAGGTAACATGTTCCAACTCATTCTATGACACCAGTACCTTCAGAGAATTAGTTTATTTCTATAATTAAAATTATATATATATATACACACACACACATGCTGATGTGGGTAAAAAACATTTCTGGAAGGAGTCACAAGAAACTACAAACAAGTATTTTGCCTTCAAGAGAAGAGCTGGAACACAGTGTAGGAGACAGATTTACTCTTCATTATATACTTCTTGGTAATATTTGAATGTACCTGTATAGATGCATATGTTTATAACAGACACATTTAATTTTCAAAAATCAAAGGATAAAAAATGAAAAAAGAGGTTTGCCAGTTTTCAGTCTAGGACATAAGCAGCTTGGAAGTCACTACTTCATCCTAGCAACAAATAAAAAGCTGAAAAGTCAACAGCTATCTCAGATCTGTAAGAAAAGAGAGGTCATAGACCAAATCTCTGCCTCTAAAATTGAAGACTGGCAAGCAAATTCAGAGAATCATAATTTACTGGATTAGAAACCTCCACAGGAGCTAGAACTGGGATAGGGAAACCTCAACTGCAATTAAGCAATTTCTGGAGGCTCAGAGAGGACAACTCTGAGAGTTTAAAAAAAAAAAAAAAAAAAACCCCAGTTAGGGTATCACAGCATTCAGCCCTTCTTTACAAACTTTACCCTCGGAAGAAACTCTTCAACGAGAGCCTAATCTGCTGAGATTTTTTCAGACCATGATGCTGGGGAAGATTGAAGGCAAAAGGAGAAGGGGGAGGTAGAGGATAAGATGGTTACATCACTGACTCAATGGACATGAATTTGAGCAAATTCTGGAAGATAGTGGAGGAGAGAAGAGCCCAGGGTGCTGCAGTCCATGGGATCCCACAGAGTCGGAGGCGACTTAGCAACTAAATAAGAACAACTGACTTGAAGGAAAGAAGATACCCCTCTGGCCCCCATTTGCCATCCTGTTCCACCTAACAGGGTGAAGTGACTGAGAAATGTGTGTGTATTTCATAGTCTGGACGGCATGCTCCCTGAAAGAGTGATCTCTTTTCAGGCGATGACAGAATGCTTCCCCTCACCCCACATCTTACCGCCTCATTACTAAGGCCTATTTGCAACAGTAATCTATGGGCTTTCAGTGACAGGGACGTGTCACTGTAGGTTCACTCATAGGTTGTAACAAATGCCGGGGTTGTTGATAATGGAGGAGGCTATGCATGTGTGGGGACAGGGAGTATATGGAAGGTCTCTCTACCTTCTCCTCAATTTTGCTATGAACCTAAAACTTCTCTAAAAAGCAAATCTATTACAAACAAAGTAAAAAAGGGCCCTGTTGGCCTTTTTACTTACCATCAGTTATGTAAAATTTTGAGAGACTGACTTATGACTATGGACTCTGCTGAAGGGAGAGGGTTCCTGGACACTAGAAAGAGGGTGAAGTGAAGTGAAGTGAAGTCGCTCAGTCGTGTCCGACTCTTTGCGACCCCATGGACTGTAGCCTACTAGGCTCCTCCATCCATGGGATTTTCCAGGCAAGAGTACTGGAGTGGGGTGCCATTTCCTTCTCCAGAGGATCTTCCTGACCCAGGGATCAAACCCAGGTCTCCCGCACTGTAGGCAGATGCTTTACTGTCTGAGCCACCAGGGAAGTCCAGAAAGAGGGTGGCTATAATGAATTGGTTGGTAGCCTCAGCTGTAATCTTGAAAATGGAAAAAGCCAAGGGAATATAAATTATCCACAAACCTCAACGCCAGATTAGAGACTTGAGATGTGGCCATGCCAAATGTTTCTGTGACCTACTACTTGATGTGTGCTATGGTGACAAAGCCTCTCAATGCACCAGTCTGCATGTTGGTTGATGTTAAATTCTCACCTGCTCATTAAACAGAAGCTTAAGAAATTGCTGAAGCTTGTCCTGTCTCATCATACAATGAATCTGGCTTATATCCCTAATCAGTACAATGGTGTGTTAACTCCCTCATGATTCAGATGGGAGAAAAATAGAAATGAAGATCAATGAATTGTTTTTATAAGCACCATTTTAACTCAATCATTTTGAGCTTCCAAGATGTTGCCTTAGAGTGACTAATTCACAGAGCTGGTTTCATCACCTCTTCTATTTCCATTGCTAATGCTGTTTTTGGCAACTGACCAATTGTTTGGCATTCAGCTGCATTGACAGCTGATAAAAGTAATAAAAATGTGTTGGTTGAATGATAACAAGTGTCACTGGATTTAGATTTTGAACTATAGAAATAAGGGGAGGTTAACAGTCTGGAAATGAGGAATGTGGAGGGGGAGGGAAGGCACAGGACATCAAAATGACTAACAGACTTTAGGAGGAGGGGACAGACTCTCACATATATGACAAAATCATTATTGAGAATGCAGCAAAAACTCAGAAGGAGGGATGTGTGAGGGGGTAGACTCATAGAAGTCCAAAGGGATATTTCAAATTGTTACATATTAAAACATTTGTTTTATTTTTAGGAGAGCTTCAGGTCTATAACCTCAGATTTTATATAAAAATCATTGTTACCCAGTGTAAAAGCATAAAATGAATGTGCCAGGGTACATGGGACATCCTTTAGCAGATATCTTACAAAAAGAGTGGGCTAAAAAATAAATGATGGGTAAAAGCAAACACGTGAGCATTCAATATCAACTAACTTCGGGCTATTTAATAGGGAGACAAGACAGTTAGGGCCAAGCATCACTTCATGGCAAATAGATGGGGAAACAGTGGAAACTGTGGCTGACTTTATTTTGGGGGGCTCCAAAATCACTGCAGATGGTGATTGCAGCCATGAAATTAAAAAACGTTTACTCCTTGGAAGGAAAATTATGACCAACCTAGACAGCATATTAAAAAGCAGAGACATTATTCTGTCAACAAAGGTCTGGCTCATCAAGGCTATGGTTTTTCCAGTGGTCATGTATGGATGTGAGAGTTGGATTATAAAGAAAGCTGAGAACCGAAGAATTGATGCTTTTGAACTGTGTTGCTGGAGAAGACTCTTGAGAGTCCCTTGGACTGCAAGGAGATCAAACCAGTCCATCCTAAAGAGATCAGTCCTAGGTGTTCATTGGAAGGACTGATGTTGAAGCTGAAACTCCAATACTTTGGCCACCTGATACGAAGAGCTGATTCATTGGAAAAGACCCTGATGCTGGGAAGGATTGAGGGCATGAGGAGAAGGAGACAACAGAGGATGAGATGGTTGAATGGCATCACAGACTCAATGGATGTGGGTTTGGGTGGACTCTGGGAGTTGGTGGTGGACAGGGAGGCCTGGCGTGCTGTGGTTCGTGGGGTCACAAAGAGTCGGACACGACTGAGCGACAGAACTGACTGATCATTGTTTTGAAGCTGCCAGAATTACTGATCCTGAGTCCATCAAGACAAATAAATGAATTCTATATGCCATAACCTATTAAAAGCAATAACATGAAATTCATTTCAGAAATATTTCCACTTTCAGAACACTTCAAATATGGAAGCCTTGCCACTGTAGATCCACTCTTTCTTAAAAAAAAAAAAAAAAAACACAAAGATAGCTATATGTATTGAACACCTATTTTGTGCCAAGTAACTCATACATTAATCCTGTTGCTGCTGCTAAGTCGCTTCAGTCGTGTTCGACTCTGTGCGACCCCATTGACAGCAGCCCACCAGGCTCCCCCGTCCCTGGGATTCTCCAGGCAAGAACACTGGAGTGGGTTGCCATTTCCTTCTCCAATGCATGAGAGTGAAAAGTGCAAGTGAAGTCGCTCAGTCATGTCTGACTCCTAGCGACCCCATAGACTGCAGCCTACCAGGCTCCTCCGTCCATGGGATTTTCCAGGCAAGAGTACTGGAGTGGGGTGCCATTGCCTTCTCCGACATTAATGCTAATCCCCAATAATTTTGCTATGTGCTTCTTATTATCCACTTTAAAGATAAACAGAGGTTCAGCGAAGCTGTAGCTTCTCTATAGCTTGTGAATGACCAAGATAGAATTCAGTCTCAGGGCTACTCGACTCCCTGTCATGCAGCCTCTCAACTAGAATATCCCTAGAGAGTTCTCAGGGCTGAAATCTTCCAGTAGTGATCCAAAACAAGTGTAGATTGTGGACAGCACATTTTCTTTGTCTTCCATGTGAGTATATGTGAGTGAGCGGTGAGAGTGGTCTCTCATGTCAGCCCACCTGCATGGGGCTGTCTGTCGAGCTTTATGCCAATGTGATCTGGTACAGTAACTGTTTGAAATCCCAGTGTCTTCCTCCACCACCACAATCTTTACAATAACACCCATCTTATAGAGACTGCAAGAGATTCTCCATGTGATATTCTAATCAGCACCATTAAAACAGCATATTAGAAAGCAGAGACATTACTTTACCAACAAAGGTCTGTCTAGTCAAAGCTATGGCTTATCCAGTAGTCATGTATGGATGTGAGATTTGGACTATAAAGAAAGCTTAGCACCGAAGAATTGATGCTTTTGAACTGTAGTGTTGGAGAAGACTCTTGAGAGTCCCTTGAACTACGAGGAGATCCAACCAGTCCATTCTGAAGGAAATCAGTCCTGAATATACATTGGGAGGAATGATGCTGAAGCTGAAACTCCAATACTTTGGCCACTTGATGTGAAGAACTGACTCATTCGAAAAGACCCTGGTGCTGGGAAAGATTGAGGGCAGGAGGAGAAGGGGACAACAGAGGATGAGATGATTGGATGGCATCACCGACACAATGGACAGGAGTTTGAGTAGGCTCTGGGAGTTGGTGTTGGGCAGGGAAGCCTGGCGTGCTGCAGTTCATGGAGTTGCAATGAATCATGACTAAGCAACTGAACTGAAATGAAGATTTTAATAAGCCTTAGCTAATAATACTTTACTATTGAACACACATAGTTGAACACTTGCTTCCTTCTGGACAATTTTTTTTAAACAGGGATGATTAAAGCCTCCAACCCTTAAGTAGCTGATAATGTAATGGAGTAGAAATGCAAACAAATAAAAAATTATTAAAAGAGGTATAATAAATGTTTATACATATGAGAGAGAGAAAGACTCAAAACATATTTAGTTTTTTGTATTTACCCAAGAAGGCCTTCCAGAGAAGAAGCCTTTCCGTCTTGAAAAGTGACATGTGGTATCTAAATAAAGCAGCCCTTTTAGGGCATATGTGCTGTTGTCTGCTTCAAATACATTTTTTTGGAATGGTTCCATATGGATGAAGTCACTGCTTCTATTAAAATCCCTCAAAGTCCTTTTCCCATTATCATGGAGCACTGAAACACATTTTTTGCTATCTGGTTACTTATTCTCAGGGAACAAAATGTCAGGAGATGATTAGTTGCAACTCCTGTATTTCCCAGTTATAGTTTTTGGGAATCTGTGGCAAAAGCAGTCAGGGTTTATTTCTCAATTCACGCACAAGCAAGAGGAATGGTGGGAAAGGACTGTGTACAGCCTGGAGCCCCACTTTCACAGAAAAGCAGATGCTGCTTATTCACAGTCACAGTAAAGTGATAAGCACAAGCTTTTGAGATGAGCAGCCATCGCTCTCAACCTGAGAAGCAGGTGGTCAGCTACCCAGGACTTGGTCCTTTCACGAATGTTCTCTGTCACTCAGGGCAGTCCTGGTTAGAGAGGGCTGATAAGCTGACCGACTCTGGCCCTAGAATGCGCCGTTTGCACTGAGTCATCTACTCTGCCTTTCCACATTGATCAAAATCACTAAATATTGGCCTCCCCCCACCACTTCCATTTGCACTAAATCCCCTTTGAGACAAATTTCAAAGCAAGGAAAAGGAACTTAAAACACTAGAGTGGGATCAGAGACCAGAAGGAAGGGCACCTTCCTTAGTGGGGGCTGTGTACCCCATTTAACCTTAAATAAAAAGTCCTCATAGAGGCTGAATGAAAAATACTATGTCAGCAGGGTCATATTACTACAAAGGCTACCACTACTCACATTTTAAAAGAGAAATTTACAAAAGAAATCTGAACTTCAGATTCGATATCATAAATAGTTTCAATATCCATAACCTGCATACTTAAGCAGTTCCCGTACCTTCAACTATCTATAGACTTGGATTCTTTTTACATATATTTTACAACATTCATACATATACTTTTTTTCTGTTAAAATAGTAGTAAATATTCATTGCTCAAAAATTGAAAAATAGAGAAAATGTATAAAGAAGAAAAAGTCATCCACAATTCCACTCCCCAGAGAGAATCATACTTAAGAGTTGTGGCCTTAGAAATTTTGAAAAATGATTTCAAAAAGTCAATTTATTTAAAGAAATCATAGTATGGTTTGATTTTCTGCTTCACTTCCACTGGAATAAAAATCAAATAAGAGCTTCCCAAAAATCCATAACACTTACGGCAAGAAAGGAATGAAAATTAACAAATATCAAACTTCAATGAATATATGAAAAATCCCTATTTATGTTTTCCTTCAATTTTTCCACCACTTGAAGGCCCAAATGCTTTCTGGTTGATTGTTCGAATTAACTAGCCAGAGAAAAAGTGGTTGCTAACTGAGTGGCAGACACATTTCTTTCCTATGTCCAAAATGGGCTTTTTTTTTTTTTTAAAGTTTCTGCACCAGCTTACTTTATTTATTTTTTTAATATAAATTTATTTATTTTAACTGGAGGCTAATAACTTTTTTAAAAGGCTATCTTTTAGTATCTAGTAACTGTAGGAACTATACAAACTGGAATAAAGAAATCAGATCAGTTTCCCCTCAAAAAAAAAAAAAAAAAAGGACAAGCTGTGAATAGATTTTTCATTATCTTTGAGAAACAACTGTGAGAAAAGGCTGCAAGGAAAAATCATGGAAAATGTTCTTTTCCTTGCTTTAGGAATAGGCTATGTTTGTACATTGTCGCGTGGATTTACTTCTTTGCCTGTATTGTTCTAAGGTATGTTTATAGGTAGTCTCTTAGATTATAGTTCACCAAATATCTAAAGTTAAAACCCCAAACTCTGGGCCCTGTGCTTTTTGAGGTAGGAGTGTTCTAGTGTGTATCTGAAAAGTTCTATTCGATTCTGAAAGAGCTTTACAACAACTCAGGCATTAGACGGTTTGAGGTTCAGAGACGGCATGGCGTGCAGGGCAAAAAGAACCCGGCAGACTTGGGTTCAAATTCTGACTTCTGTTTATTAACTGTTAGAAAATTATTAAACTCTGAGTGTTTTTCCTTACATATATAACAAGTATAATACTACTACTTTTACAGAGTGTGGTGAGAATTAGAAATAACACACAGTGGTTAATGAAGCAGATATTCAACAAGGAAAAAATATATTAGCATCCCTTATGTAGACATTTACAGTCAGAGAAAACACTGATCACTGTCTGCGGAGGAAAGGAAGTTACTGTAATAGAAAATCTCTAACAACAAAATATCTTTTCCTGTGAATCCTCCCTTATCTCTCATCTCTTCCTGAAACCATTAAGGAGGTTTCTGCTGGTCTATTGGGGGGCTCAGTGACCCATAGAAGGACACCAGTGATGAAGAGGGTAACCCTGTGAGTAGAATCAGAGTCTGAGAAGAATGAAGGGGTCATGCATGGGGGGTCAGTGCTGATAAATGTCTTTGGGGAAATAAAAAGTTCCATGACACAGTATGCCCAGGAAATGCTAAGGTCTACAGGTTTGTCTTCTGTTCATCTATTCAGAGCCTTTAATACACTAAATAAATTTAAACTCTCTAGTAGTCTTGGCCATGGAACTCTTTAATAAAAAATATTCTCTTACAACCACTTACCTGTGATGATGGAACCACTTTTTATTTATAGATTTATTTACAAATCTATCATGAACTGATACTTTTGCAAAAGTGAATTAGTAAAAAACTGAAATAATAAAACAAAGACTTCAATTCACACCTCCAGTATTTATGAGAGTCTAGATACCTAGAATTACTCTGTCAAATTGTACTGAATGTTTTTAAATGCCCATGCTTTGGGCATTTGAACTTGTCAGGACCAAAATTGAACCGTCTACACTTGGGCATGGAACCATACTTTGAGAAAGCCTGTTACAGGTCACACCCAGTCCCCTTGGTTTACAGGTGTGGAAACTGTGGCAGAGAGGCAAAATGACCAATCTGAGGACATACAACTACGGAGAGAATAGCTAATACTACCCCGGGACTCCAGGCTAAAATAGAATGCTCTCTAATATTCTTTGTGTTTTGATAATAATCTCCCGAAGACAGGGGCCAAATGTGTCTTGACATTTTATCAATACTAATTAGTATGATGCTTGACTGTGGTAGATTCTTAAATATTAAATGAAAGCATAAGTAAATGTCCAAATGAATGTCCAAACCACTAACTTTATTAACTGCTTGACTTTAAATTCCCTGACTAATGTTACTATTTCTCTACACAGGTTTATCAGCGCACAATGAGCCTCTTGTGTCAAGGCATGTGGAATGATACCTTCATTCATAGCTTTTATATACCTGTTATAAGACAGTTTTAGGTGGAGAAAAATGTTCAGCTGAAATCCAAACATGTAAAGTTAGCAAAAAGCATATGGAAGGAGGGTGATCTAAGAGGTAGATCATAGCCACAACTACTGTGTTTGTACTTTTTGAGGCTTTTGAAATCAAATCAGTATTGGGGAAACTTAATTAAACTCTTTCCCCTCCTCCGACCTGAAACCAGGTGGCTGCTTTCAGATAAGAGCAACAGACAGAAACAGTTCCATCAAAGGGAGAGCTGCTTTCCAAGAGTTCAAAGCCTTGTCCAAGGAGTAATTAACACTCTTTTCATAAGCTGGAAAGGAACTCACTCATTGCCCCTCCCCCAAATTAGCCTATTTCTGAGACTAGTTAGCCAAGGGGGGAATAGTTAGATATTAGTCTAACAAATACAAATATTTCTATGAGTTTTATTACTCAATAAGAACATGAGGGATTTTTGTGTTAAAGAACAGATCACATAGAAATTCTTCTAGATACCACACTTCTCTCTGCTTTTAGCATCAGCAAACTGTTCAGTCACTAAGTCGTCTCTGACTCCTTGTGATCCCATGAACTGCAGCACACCGAGATCTCCTGTCCTTCACTGTCTCCTGGAGTTTGTGCAAACTCATGTCCATTGAGTTGGTGATGCTATACAGCCATCTCATCCTCTGCCACCCTCTTCTCCTTTTGCCTTCAGTCTTTCCTAGCATCAGGGTGTTGCCAGTGAGTCAGCTCTTTGCATCAGGTGGCCAAAGTATTGAGCTTCAGCTTCAGCATCAGTCCTTCCAATGAATATGCAGGGTTGATTTCCTTTAGGGTTGACTGGTTTGATCTCCTTGCAGTCCAAGGGACTCTCCTGCTAAACATTGACTTCCCTTATAGCCCCACTCCATTTCCAAATGCAAAACAGACAGTTCTCCTCAGTTCATTCATCTCTGACACGATAGATGGCATGCAAATTCTTCTAAAATATGGAAACCCCAGCATGTCAGTGAGGAAATATCTCTTTTGCTTAGTCACGCAGTTTATAAAATTGCAGGGAACAGTTTTTCCTTTTCCAAGTATATTTTTAGCTAAAGATAAATGTTATCACTCTGGACTCGCTGTTAAGGGTTGATGCCTTAGCATATCCTTTCTCAAGCACTTTTTTCCTCTCTTCTGGTTTTTCTCTCCCTGAGTCTTCTCCATTCCAGTCACTACCCTGAGGCCCCAGGGGCTCAGAAAAAAATACTGTTAAGATGATAACAACTAATCCCAAGTAGATTGCCAAAAACTATATGAATATCCACTCTTGGAGGGTGTTTTGCAGATGAAGCTATTAATATTATACTGTAAGACTTAGACAAAACTTCCTCTTAATATTTTCTACTGTTAAAATTTTAGGCTTAGTGGTTTCTGAAGTCCCCCTCCAACTCTAAAATATGACAACTCAGTGGAGTATGTTACACCCACTTATTCATAAGTCAAGTTTTCTGGAAACAATATGAAATGCAAATTTTGGCAGAAATCGACTGAGTGCTAAAATAACTGCCATTTTCACCAAGTGTCTAGTTTCCATCTAGGTAATTTGGTTCCTTAAGTCTTTTCCCCTCAATTACCACAAAATTCTTTAAAATGTATTTATATTTTTTTAATCATTGTGTATGCTAGGCACTCAACTTATTTAATTCTCCCAGTTCTATGGGAGAGGTATTCTGCAATAAACAAATGGATGCTCAGAGAGGTGTTCTAATTTTACAGGTCATTTAGTGGTAATTTAACCAAGATGACATCTACTTTGTACTGACAGAACTTAGATTCAAAATCAATAAGCATACTGAAATATGACATCAATAATTTTTTAAATTATAAAGTAAGTACATGGTCATTGCAGAAATTTGGGGAAATTACTTAAAAGAAGAAAATAAATTTTAAATCACTAGCAATCCAGAGAAAACTTCTACTACATTAAGATGTACTTCTTTCCAGATATAAACATATAAATGGGCTTTTTTTGTTGTTGTTTTAAGTTCAGTCGATCATCTTTCCCCTACAAACTGTGCTTCCTGAGTTGGCTTGTTTTTTACTATCATATTAGAAAGAGAAAACTGCAAAAAAAAAAAAATGGAGAAAACAAAGATGGACAAATTGAAAGAAGAATAAATATCAGCACGATATTAAAGGATTAAAAGAGAGGGAAAGTGGGAGAAAGAAGCTGATCACTGCACAGAAAAGTCTCCTTTATGTGTATTGATGTCTTGGAGGCATCAAGAAAAGATTAAATTGTGTTTTTTTGTAAAAGGAGAGAAATGTGTATAATTAAAAAAAAAAAAATCACGGAGCGGAGAGGAAAGGGGAGAATGAGATGAATGTGAGATTAGGATTGACATATATGCACTACCATGTATAAACTAGGAAGCTAGTGGAAAGCTGCTGTGTGGCGCAGGGAGCTCAGCTCAGTGCTCTGTGACGACCTGGCAGTGAGAGGAAGGGGTGTGGGAGGAGGTTCAAGAGGGAAGGGATATATGCATACATATAGCTGCTTCACTTTGCTGAACTGTAGAAACTAATGTGTGTTTAGTCAGTCAGTTTTGTCTGATTCTTGCAACCCCATAGACTGTAGCCTGCCGGGCTCCTCTGTCCATGGGATTCTCCAGGCGAGAAGAGTGGAGTGGATTGCTGTTTCCTTCTCCAGGAGTTCTTCCCAACCCAGGAATCGAGTCTAGTTCTCCTGCATTGCAGGTAGATTCTTTACTGACTGAGCTATGAGGGAAGCCTAATAAACAGTGTAAACCAATTATACTTCAATTTTAAAAAGTAAAAAAAACAAAAGAACTAACATTTAGGGGAAACATCATTTTGAGGTTCAGCACAAGGAAATCTGAAACATTTTTTCTCTTGGTCCACCTCATCTTCTGAAAAAGTGACAGTTTTTCCCACAGCCTTGTACAGGGTCTTTATTTTAGAGAAGTGAAGGTCTATTATCTCTTGTCACCTTAAATCCCACATCACTCATCTATAGCCCACACTAAGTCAGGGCTTAGGAAGCAAATTACAAAATAGCAAGATAGCTTAGGAAAACAGCAACTTCCGTTGTTGAAGGAAGTGAAGGTGGGGATGTATGCTGTAACATACAATCTCTGGACATAGAGAATTGATTCAGGCATTCCACTAAACCCTCTCTTTCTAATTCATGAGCCAGAAAAATAACACCTTTTACCATTATAAGTCTACTCTAAAATGGTAGAAATCTATACCAAATGGCCTAGGACTCCCATTTCTTCATTTCAATAGCTGATCTCTAACATCTCAATTTGAAGAATCCAGATATTAATCTTTGTGAATTCCAGCACATCAGAAGGTTACTGAAGTATCTGAACTACAGCACTGGAATTGAAGTTTTCTTTGGATAGTCAGCAAATCCTCTAGGACCGATCAAGTCTTCTGACCTGGAAGACCCTTATAGAGGTGTTATGTTTAGCTTTCCTGAAACTCTATGCCCAAAGGAAAGCTACAAATCCACAGCTGGGCTTATAAATGTCTTAGAGATATAGGCATACCTCATTTCTCATAAAACATATGCTCTTAAAATTTAATAATTTGGAAACTATACAAAATCATATATGAGGCTTGTAAAAGGTAAATCACTTAGTGTTATTAGTATTCCTAAAAATAATTATTTCACACCAACAAATGCTTTTGTAATGCAAATAATCACTCTTATTATTTTCATTTACCCTTTAAGAATAAATTCAAATGTTTATATTCAGGGTTTGTTTAGAGGACACTTGCCTTTCTTATCGGCATATTTTAGCCAGCTCTTAGGAGCCAGTTGTATTCCAGTAAATGTTACTAAAAACATTTGCTTTTCAACATGCAGACCGTCCCAGTCACCGTGCGTACTCCAGAAAGGCTAGTTGTAAGAACATGGTGTGTGTGTGCTCATGTGCTCAGTCGTGTCTGTCTCATTGTGACCTCATAGACTGTAGGCCACCAGGCTCTCTGTCCATGGGGATTCTCAAGGCAAGAATACTGGAGTAGCTTGCCATGCTCTCCTCCAGGGGATCTTCCCAACCCAGAGATCAAACCCAGATCTCCCATTTGCAGGTGGATTCTTTGCCATCTGAGTCATCAGGGAAAAACATGGGGATCACAAGCTATATCCAGAAAAGTGCTTCCTACTGCTCCAAGTTTTTTTTTTTTTTTCCCATTTGTGAAGATTTCTCTCTTTAAGCTGAATCTCACCCTGTCAAGTTACCCACAATCCTTTAAGGAACAGCAGATTTAAATCACAAACTTTAAATAACAGAGATGAAAGATAACTCTTAAAATGTGGAAGTTTAAATTCTGGCTGTTTAAAATTAGAAACTGAGGTCCAAGGAGATGAAGATAGTGTCCATTTTTATACTAGGAGTTATCAAAAGAACCATGGCAAAATCTAGGTCTTCTTATACTAAAATACCTGCTCTTCCTAATATAAAATGCTGCCACATCTGCAGTACTTGAATCCCTGTAAATGATATCCATTTCTAAACCTAATTTGTAAGTAACAAATATGATTAGAAAAAGATGACAGAGTCAAATACTGGCTCGTATTTTTTCCTTTGAGTGTTTTTTCTAGGTTCATCTGAAATAAAACAGAAGGATATTTTTTAAAGCTTTTTCCCCATTCATAAAACTGTGAATTCATTCTTAAAAATGATGTTCACATTCGATGTAGATTCCAAACACAGAGATAACTAAGATGGGGAAATTTCAAACATAAAGATCTTGCAATTGAGAATACTTTTCAACCAAATGACTGCCATCAGACTAGCGCTTCTGAGTCTGGATCCAAGGGAATATTTTCAAAGATGAACATGAAACTAAAAGGCATTACAGACCTCCTCTTGTCTACCTGGAGCTTTAAAGTCATGAAAACCTTGTGTGCAGCTTTGAAAAACTGCCCTGGAACATGGAATATTGTCTCTTCTTCCCAGAGCTGAAGCTGGCTTCTTCCAACCCCAGCTTTAGTATTTCTCTGGATGGCCAGTTAAATGAAACCATCCTTTCAGAAAGCCTGAATGGGTCCAAGAGCCTCCCCAACCACAAACTGCATGCATGCTAAGTCACTTCAGTCATGTCTGACTCTTTGCAACCCCATGGACTATAGTCCATCAGGCTCCTCTATCCATGGGATTGTCTAGGCAAGAATACTCAAGTGGGTTGCCATGCCCTCCTCCAGGAGATCTTTCTGTCCCAGGGATTCAACCCATGTCTCTTATGTCTCCTGCATTCGCAGGTAGGTTCTTTACCACTAGCACCAATTGGAAAGCCTAACAACAAACTAGGTAGAAAGAAAGTAAGCTCCAGTGGTGAGTATCATGTAAAGATTTGGTTCCCAAACTTGGCTGCTCATTGAAATAATCCAGAGAACTTTAAAGGTATGAGCTGCTTGCAAAGGTTGCAAATATTCAGTGGTGTTATGGAAATTTACATTAATATATTTCAAAAATTTTGATCTGTAGATTGAATTTCTGTTTGATTAATTCATTTGTAAAAACCTATGTCCCTTTTATGACTCCTTTTCTGCCTTTTAGAGTTGGAGTTCCATTAAGTTTAACCAGATCTTGAAGCACAGATATTACTTGATGATACTGAATGGATTTTCTCTACTATGTAATATTCCTCAACACTGTACATTGAGAAGCATTTTGGGAGCTTAAGAGGAAAAAAAAAAGCAAGTGCCCAATCCCCAAAGACTCTGAGTTAATAGATCTGAGATTGAACCAGGGCTTAAATACTTTTTAAAAGCTTCCTGTAGTAGCTAGCCTTCTGGGTGGTCCCCAATGAATGTCACCTACCAATATTGCATCTTTATAAAGCATTCCTACATTGTGCCAAGGGCTTTTCTACATGATCAATAAAATAGTGCATAACTGATGATATAATTAGGTTATAAAAGACGCTGCAGTTTCCATCTTAGTTGTTTTATCTCTTTTGCAGATTTTTGCTCTGCGGAAGCCAATCACCATGCCATAAGCAGCCCTGTAGAGAAGCCTGTGTGGCAAGGAACTGAGGCCTCTTGCCACGAGCCACATGAGTGAGTTTGCAAGCTGATTCTCCAGCCCTGTCAAGCCTTTCCCTGGTGGCTCAGATAGTAAAGAACCCACCTGCAATGTAGGAGATCTGGGTTCGATTGCTGAGTTGGGAAGATCCCCTGGAGGAGGGCATGGAAACCTATTCCAGTATTCTTGCCTGGAGAATTTCCCATGTTCAGAGCAACCTGGTGGGCTACAGTCCATGGGGTTGCAAAGAGTCGGACACGAATGAGAGATTAAGCACAACACAGTCAAGACTATCAATGACCGTAATGGTCCACATCTTGACTGCAACCTCATAGGAGACCCTGAGCCAGACTCACCCAGTCCAATGCCTCCCAGCTCCTCAAAAATTGTAAGAAAACAATTTCTTCTTCTTTTAAGATGCTAAATTTGAGTAATTTGTCATACAGCAATAAATAGCTAATATACTTCTCAGTTCAGTTCAGTTCAGTTGCTCAGTCGTGTCCAACTCTTTGCTACCCCATGAATCACAGCACGCCAGGCCTCCCTGTCCATCACTATCTCCCGGAGTTCACTCAGACTCACGTCCATCGAATCAGTGATGCCATCCAGCCATCTCATCCTCTGTCATCCCCTTCTCCTCCTGCCCCCATCCCTCCCAGCATCAGAGTCTTTTCCAATGAGTCAACTCTTCGCATGAGGTGGCCAAAGTACTGGAGCTTCAGTTTTAGCATCATTCCTTCCAAAGAAATCCCAGGGCTGATCTCCTTCAGAATGGACTGGTTGGATCTCCTTGCAGTCCAAGGGACTCTCAAGAGTCTTCTCCACACCACAGTTTAAAAGCATCAATTCTTCGGCGCTCAGCCTTCTTCACAGTCCAACTCTCGCATCCATATATGACCACTGGAAAAACCATAGCCTTGACTAGATGGACCTTTGTTGGCAAAGTAATGTCTCTGCTTTTGAATATGCTATCTAGGTTGGTCATAACTTTTCTTCCAAGGAGTATACACACGCTTTAATTAGCAGAAAAGAAAAAGTCAGGAAAAAGACTGAAGTTTCTGGATAACTATTATTATTGGCATCTAATTTAGTTCTACTAAGATATATGTGAAAAATTTCATTAAAATTTTTATTGAGTTCTTTTATGGTCCCCAAATGACACATCTTATTGAAATTCCATGTGCACTTTAAAAGAATGTGTCTATTTTGCATTTGCTGTGTGTATTGTACTGTAAATATCAGTTAGATGATGCTAATTGACAGTATTTTCCAGATCTGTGTTTTTACTCTCTTTCTGCCTAGTTAATCTGTCAATTTTTGAGAGAGGACTATTAAATCCTCCAACTATGATAATGGGTTTATCTATTTATCTTTTTAATTCTGTAAATGTTTGATTCCTATATTTTGATACTCTATTGTTAGATGCAAGAATATTTGTGGTTGCTATATCCTATGAATTCACTATTTTTTATTAGATATCCAAATATTCTTCCTTGTCTCTGGTATTTTGACTTAAACCATCAGGCAGAATGGTAAGTATAGTAGTAGGAATGCTGGCTTGAGTCTTGACATCTCTCCAACTGCCTAGTATTGTCCATGTAGTACTTCTGATTTTCCTCCTTCTGATCATAGAGTAAGATTGTATTTCCCAGCTTACTTGAAATTGCACAAGACCTATGATTTCCTTTGATAAAATGTAGGCATTTGACTTCAAATTATGTGAGTTGTCCTTCCCTGAACCCTGCCATACTCCAGAGAGTAAAGTCTCCATCAACCTGGGATACCCTACATCCAAAGACAAAAAGAAGCCACAGTGAGATGCTAGGAGGGGGCACAACCACAATAAATCAAATCTCATACATGCCAGGTGGGTGACCTACAAATTGGAAAGTAATTATACCACAGAGGATCTCCCACAGGAAGGAAAGTTCTGAGCCCCATATCAGGCTCCCCAACCTGGAGGTCTGGTGATAGGAGAGGGAGCCCTCAGAGAATATGACTGAAAACAAGCGGGCTTTGAGCACAGTAATTCTGCAGGGCTGGGGGAAACAAACTCCACTCTTGGATGGCACACACAAGGTTTCACACACCAGGACTCAGGGAAAAAAGCAGTGACTTCAAAGAGACTGGGCCAGATGGCCTGAAAGTAACAGAGGGTCTCTTACAGATGCAGGGGATAGCTGTGACTCACTGCAGAGACAAAGACACTGGTGGCAACAGTTCTGGGGAGTCCTCATTGGCCTCTTGAAGGTTTCCATTTTCTTACCAACACTTGGCACCACTCAACAGCCTGTAGTCTCCAGGGCTGATCAACAGGGCTGAAACACAGCCTCAATCATAAGTAGACAGGCTGCTTAAAGTCTTACTGAGCCCACAGCCCTCTAGACATGCCCCTTGATATGGCCCTGCCTCCTAGAAGGACAAAACCCAGTTCCACCCACCAGTGGGCAGGAACCAGTCCCTCCAACCAAGAAGCCTACACAAACTTCTTAGCCTCACCCACCAGGTAGCAGACAGCAGAAGCAAGAAGAACTACAAATTTGCAGCCTGCAGAATGGAAATCACAATCACAGAAAGTTAGGCAAAATGAGATACAGGAGGAATATGTCCCAAATAAAGGAATAACATAAAATTCCAGAACAACTAAGTGAAGTGAAGATATGCAATCTACCCCTAAATAAAGACCATATATAACAAAAGTGAAAGTCACTCAGTTGTGTCCAATTGTTTGTGATGCCATGGACTCTACAGTCCATGGAATTCTCCAGACCAGAATACTGAGGTGGGTAGCCTTTCCCTTCTCCAGGGCATCTTCCCAATCCAGGGATTAAACCCAGGTCTCCCACATTGTGGGTGGATTCTTTACTGCTGAGCCACCAGGGAAGCCCAAGAACACGGGAGTGGCTAACCTATCCTTTCTCCAGTGAATCTTCCCAACCCAGGAAAATCAAACCAGGTTCTCCTGCACTGCAGCTGGATTCTTTACCAACTGAGCTATCAGGGAAGCCCATATATAACAAAGGCCACAGCTAACATCATACTGAACTGCGAAAGGCTGAAATTTCTACTCTAAACTGGGAAAAAGACAAGGATGCTCACTCTCAGCACTCTTATTCAACATAGTTCAGGAAGTTCCCATCAGAGCAACCAAAGGAAGATAAATAAATAAAAGGCATCCAAATTGTCAAGGAAAAAGTAAAATTATGATTTTTTTTTACAGATAATATGGTATTATATATACAAAATACTAAAGACTCAAACAAAAAAACTGTTGAAACTAATTAACAAGTTCAGTAAAGTTACAGAATATAAATTAATATACAGAAATCAGTTGCATTTCTATATGTTAATAATCAAAAGAAATGAAAAACAATGCCATTCATAGTAGCATCAAAACCAATAAAAGACTCATAAATAAATTTAACCAAAGAAGTAAAAGACCTATCTAATGAAAACTACAAGATTTTGATGAAAGAAATTAAAGACAATATAAACAAATTGAAAAAACAGCTCTTGTTTATGGATAGAAGAATTAGTGTTATTAAAGAGTACATTTTACTCAAAGCCATCTATAGTTTCATTGCAATCTTTATCAGGATTCCAGTGACATTTTTACAGAAATAGAAAAAACAATTTTAAAATTTGTATAGAATCACAGAAGATCCCTTTGTATATTGTCACCCTGCTTATTTAACTTATATGCAGAGTACTTCATGAGAAATGCTAGGCTGGATGAAGCACAAGCTGAAATCAAGATTGCCGGGAGAAATACCAATAACCTCAGATATACAAATGACACCACCCTTATGGCAGAAGGTGAAGAAGAACTAAAGAGCCTCTTGATGAAAGTGAAAAATGGTGAAAATGTTGGCTTAAAACTCAACATTCAAAAACTAAGATCATGGCATCCAGTCCCATCACTTCATGTCAAACAATAGGGAAACAGTGAAAACAGTGGCTGACTTTATTTTTCTGGGCTCCAAAATCACTGCAGATGGTGACTGCAGCCATGAAATTAAAAGACGTTTGCCCCTTGGAAGAAAAGCTATGACCAACCTAGACAGCATATTAAAAAGCAGAGACATTACTTTGCCAACAAAGGTCCATCTAGTCAAGACTATGGTTTTTCTAGTAGTCATGTACGGATGTGAGAGTTGGATTATAAAGAAGGCTTAGTGCCGAAGAATTGATGCTTTTGAACTATGGCATTGGAGAAGACTCTTGAGAGTCCCTTGGACTGCAAGGAGATCCAACCAGTCCATCCTAAAGGAGATCAGTCCTGAGCGTTCATTGAAGGGTTCACTGGAAGGACTGTTGTTGAAGCTGAAACTGTAATGAAATGTTGTTGCTGAATGAAAAGACACAGGGATTCTTGGCCTCCGGAGGAGAAGAATTCAATCCCGGGCGAGAGGCGAGGCTTGATTGCTCAGAGCTTTTGTGTAATACAGTTTTATTAAAGTATAAAGGACATAGAGAAAGATTCTGACATAGGCAAAAGAAGGGCGCAGAAAGAGTACCCCTCCGCTAGTCTTCAGCTGGAAGTTATATAGTCACTAGCAGTTTGTTAATGAAAGAAAGGAATGTCTTAAAACTCAGAATGGCACCAGGACCCTCACCCATAAGATGTATTTTGGAATAATTTTGACACCAGACAATTCATTCAGGCCATAAAATGATTAACTTGAATCTTGTAGAAAGGCAGATTACCATACAAATAGTTTCATTTACATAGATTAGGGGAACAATATCTGAGTATAAAATACTGGTTTGTCAAGTAGGTTCTGAGCCATTAGATGGAACTGACTTTGAAGAAAGAGTTTGGCCCCTGGCCTTCCTGCCTGTTTAGTTCAGTTCAGTTCAGTCGTTCAGTTGTGTCCAATTCTTCGTGACTCCATGAATCACAGCACGCCAGCCTCCCTGTCCATTACCAATTCCTGGAGTTCACTCAGATTCACGTCCATTGAGTCAGTGATGCCATCCAGCCATCTCATCCTCTGTCATCCCCTTCTCCTGCCCCCAATCCCTCCCAGCATCAGAGTCTTTTCCAATGAGTCAACTCTTCGTATGAGGTAGCCAAAGTACTGGAGTTTCAGCTTTAGTATCATCCCTTCCAAAGAACACCCAGGACTGATCTCCTTCAGAATGGACTGTTTGGAACTCCTTGCAGTCCAAGGGACTCTCAAGAGTCTTCTCCAACACCACAGTTCAAAAGCATCAATTCTTCGGCGGCCTGCCTGTTACCTTCTCACTAATACTTTGGGCACCTGATGCAGAGTTGACTCATTTGAAGACACTGATGCTGGGAAAGATTGGAGTCAGGGAAAAAAGGGGATGACAGAGGATGAGATGTTTGCATGGCATCACCAACTCAATGGACATGAGTTTGGGTAAACTCTGGGAGTTGGTGATGGACAGGGAGGCCTGGTGTGCTACAGTCCATGGGGTCTCAAAGAGTCGGACATGACTGAGCGACTCTACTGAACTGAGCTGAACAGAAGATCCCAAACAGCCAAATTAATCTTGAGACAGAAGAACAAAGCTGGAAGCATTAAACTTTTTGATTTCAAACTATAGCAAAAGGCCATAGCAATTAAAACAGTATACTAACTTGGCATAAAAATAGAACTGTAGAAAAATGGAACAAAATAGAGATAAAAAATAAGCCTATGTATATGATCAACCAGTAGTTAACAACAGAGCTAAGAATACTCATTTGGGAAAGATTAGTCTCTTCAATAAGTGGTGTTAAAAAACTGGATGCAGAAAAGTGAAATTGGACTCCTATATTACATTAGTCACAAAAATTAGTTCAAAATTGATTACAGACTTCAACAAAATATCTGAAATTGTAAAAACCCTAGAAGAAAGCATAGGGGAAAACCTTCATGTTGCTATTGGCACTGATTTTGTTTTTGGATATGATGCCAAAAGCAGGTAACCAAATAAAAAATAAACAAATGGGAGACCATCAAACTATAAATCTTCTGCACAGCAAAAGAAATAACCAACCAATGAAAAGATAACCTTTGGATGGGAGAAAATATCTGTAAACCATATATTGGATAAAGGATTAATATCCAAAATATATAAAGAATGCATACAACTCAATAATAATAATCAATTAAAATGGACAGAAGAATGAATAGAAATTTTTCTAAAGAATACATACAAATGGATAACAGGCACACAGATAAGATTCTCAGAATCACTAATCATCAGATAAATGCAAATCAATAGTAAGATATCACCTAACACCCATTAGACTGACTGTCATCAAGAAGACAAGATTTAACAAGTAAGGATGTGGAGAACTGTGCACTATTTATATATAAATTGGTTCAGCTACTATGGAGAAAAGAATGAAACTTCTTTAAAATACTTAAAATGGAACTATTAATGCCTTTTGACTGGCAATCCCACTTATGAGTCTATATCCAAAGGAAATGAAATCAAGATATTGAAAAGATACCTACAGTCTCACAGCAGCATTATTCACAATAACCAAGACATAGAAACAACCTAAATCTCCATAAATCCATTGGATGAACAAGAAGATATATCTATGTATACACCTATGTACAGCTTCTGTATCTATATCTATCTTCCCATAAAATGAAACATTATTCAGCCATGAGAAAGAAATTCTATTTCTGATAACATAGATTTTGAAAGCATTATGCTCAGTGAGATAAATCAGAGAGAACAATAAATACTCTATGATAGAATGTATACGTGTAAACTAAAAGCCAAACTTCTAGAAGCAGAGAGTAGAACAGTGGTTATCAGGGGTTGTGGATTACTCAGTTTGGGGAGATGTTCATTAAAAGGTATAAACTTCCAGTTAGAAGATTAGTAAGTTCTGGAGATCTCTCTAATCTAGTGATTATTGTTAACAATATTGTATTATACACCTCAATGGTTTTAGATCTTAAATGGTCTCTCAACAAAAGAGAAAAACTATGCAACATGAGAAAGATATTAGTTAATGCTATGGTGGTATTCATATTACAGTATATAAAGGTATCAAATCAATATACCATACATGTTAAATTCACACAATTTTATATGTCAATTATGTCTCAATAAAAAGAAATGTTTTAAGATGATAGATTTTATATATGTAATCATTTTTTAAAGATTTGGTTGGTATGTTTCTCAGGTTTTTTTTTCCCCTCAACACAAAATACAACGTGAAATTAATTTAAAATACTCTGTGGAAGTGTTATAGCTCTTTTAGAATTTGTCTAGCAGGTTTTCTGGGCCTCACCAGAAACCAGTAGTTAGCATGTGTGCTCCCTGGGTCTGACTCTTTGCACCCCCATGGACTGTAGCCCACCAGGCTCCTCTGTCCATGGGATATTTCCAGGGAAGAATACTGGAATGGGTTGCCATTTCCTCCTCTAGGGGATCTTCCTGACCCAGGGATCAAACCAGTGTCTTCTGGTCTCCTGGATTAGCAGGTGGACTCTTTACCACTGAGCCACCTGGGAAGACCCACCAGAAATCACCCCTGCTCAAAATAATCTGTGGAGACATATATGCTGATATTCATAAACAAGAATGTCTGTATAGCAAACTTTTTACTTTTTGAAAGAGGAGAGTGATACAAAACATCTGGCCACACATTAGGAACATAACTCAACCCCAGTGAGACCAAATCTATGATATAAACATGTTTTACTACTCACGCTTTTTAAACAACATACAACCTTATGATGGACATTTTCCAAGATTTCTATTTAGCACAATTGTTCACCATGGTAACAATGTGAACACAATGATTCCTATGCTTTCTCATGAAGGTTGAATGACCAAAGTAAGCCACTTGGAAGCTGAGGTTTTCAGTTATAGCCACACATACTCCCCACAGAGTTCATAAAATTGCTTCTCAGTCAATCTGAATCAATTGACATGGTAGTCAAAATGGCTGGCTGATGTTGCTGAAAATCCTGATATTTCCGGCATCTTATCCACCAGGTTGACCAATCTGACCTTATAGTTTTCAAAGCAGCAGAGCACTGGCTATGCCCACAAGTCTTACATGGTGATTGGTTGCGAGCTAGATAATGGATAAAGTCATGTAGTTGATTAAACAGGCATCTAGACAAAAACTAAAAATGATTAAAAACATATGGATAATAAATTCAGTTCAGTTGCTCAGTTGTGTCTGACTCATAGTGACCCCGAGGACCACAGCACTCCAGGCCTCCCTGTCCATCACCAATTCCCGGAGTCTACTCAACTCATCTCCACTGAGTTGGTGATGCCATCCAACCATCTTATCCTCTGGCGTCCCCTTATCCTCCTGCCCTCAATCTTTCCCAGCATCAGGGTCTTTTCAAATGAGTCAGCTCTTCACATCAGGTGGCTAAAGTATTGGAGTTTCAGCTTCAACATCAGTCCTTCAAATGAACACCAGGACTGATCTTCTTTAGGATGGGCTGGTTTGATCTCCTTGCAGTCCAAGGGACTCTCAAGAATCTTCTCCAACACCACAGTTCAAAAGCATCAATTCTTCAGCACTAAGCCTTCTTTATAGTCCAACTCTCACATCCATAAATGACCACTAGAAAAACCATAACCTTGACTAGATGGACCTTTGTTGGCAAAGTAATGTCTCTGCTTTTTAATATGCTGTCTAGGTTGGTCATAGCTTTTCTCCCAAGGAGCAAATATCTTTTAATTTCATGGCTGCAGTCACCATCTGCAGTGATTTTGGAGCCCAGAAAAATAAAGTCAGCCCCTGTTTTTACTGTTTCTGCATCTATATGTCATGAAGTGATGGGACCATATGCCATGATCTTAGTTTGCTGAATGTTGAGCTTTAAGCCAACTTTCACTCTCCTCTTTCACTTTCATCAAGAGGCTCTTTAATTCTTTTTCACTTTCTGCCATAAGGGTGCTGTCATCTGCATATCTGAGGTTATTGATATTTCTCCTGGAAATATTGATTCCAGCTTTTGTTCTTCCAGCCCAGCATTTCTCATGATATACTCTAATATAAGTTAAAGAAGCAGGATGACAATATACAGCCTTAATGTACTCCTTTTCCTATTTGGAACCAGTTCCATGTCCAGTTCTAACTGTTGCTTCCTGACCTGCATACAGATTTCTCAAGAGGCAGGTCAGGTGGTCTGGTATTCCCGTCTCTTTCAGAATTTTCCACAGTTTATTGTGATCCACACAGTCAAAGGCTTTAGCATAATCAATAAAGCAAAATAGATGGTTTTCTGGAACTCCCTTGTTTTTTCAATGATCCAATGGCTTTTGGCAATTTGATCTCTGGTTCCTTTGCTTTTTCTAAAACCAGCTTGAACATCTGGAAGTTCATAATTTACATATTGCTGAAGCCTGGCTTGGAGAATTTTGAGCATTACTTTACTAGTGTGTGAGATGAGTGAAACTGTGTGGTAGTTTGAGCATTCTTTGGCATTGCTTTTCTTTGGGATTGGAATGAAAACTGACGTTTTCCAGTCCCATGGCCACTGTTGAGTTTTCCAAATTTTCTGGCATGTTGAGTGCAGCACTTTCACAGAATCATCTTTCAGGATTTGAAATAGCTCTGCTGGAATTCCATCAGCTCCACTAGCTTTGTTTGTAGTGATGCCTCCCAAGGCCCACTTGACATCACATTCCAGGATGTCTGGCTCTAGGTGAGTGGTCACACCATCGTGATTATCTGGGTCGTGAAGGTCTTTTTTGTACAGTTTTTCTGTGTATTCATGCCACTTCTTCTTAATATCTTCTGCCTCTGTTAGGTTCATACCAATAAAGATGGGCTTTATTGAACCCATCTTTGCATGAAATGTTCCTTTGGTATCTCTAATTTTCTTGAAAAGATCTCTAGTCTTTCCCATTATATCGTTTTCCTCTATTTCTTTGCAGCAATCACTGAGGAAGGCTTTCCTATCTCACCTGGCTATTCTTTGGAACTCTGCATTCAAATGTGTATAGCTTTCCTTTCCTCCTTTGCTTTTCACTTCTCTTGTTTGCACAGCTATTCGTAAGGCTTCCTCGGCAGCATTTTGCTTTTTTGCATTTCTTTTCCATGGGGATGATCTTGATCCCTATCTCCTCTACAATGTCACAAACCTCCATCCATAGTCCTTTAGGCACTCTGTATATCAGATATAATCCCTTAAATCTATTTGTCTATAATTCCACTGTATAATCATAAGAAATTTGATTTAGGTCATACCTGGATGGTCTAGTGGTTTTCCCTACTTTCTTCAATTTAAGTCTGAATTTGGCAATAAGGAGTTCATGATCTGAGCCACAGTCAGCTCCCAGTCTTGTTTTTGCTGACTGTATAGAGCTTCTCCATCTTTGGCTGCAAAGAATATAATTAATCTGATTTTGATGTTGGCCATCTGGTGATGTTGAATCTTCAGTTCAGTTCAGTTGCTCAGTAATGTCCGACTCTTTGCAACCTCATGAATTGCAGCATGCCAGGCCTCCCTGTCCATCACCAACTCCCAGAGTTCACTCAAACTCATGTCCATCAAGTCAGTGGTGTCATCCAGCCATTTCATCCTCTGTCATGCCCTTCTCCTCCTGCCTCTAATCCTGCCCAGCATCAGAGTCTTTTCCAATGAGCCAACTCTTCACATGAGGTGGCCAAGGTACTGGAGTTTCAGCTTTAGCATCAGTCCTTCCAATGAATACCCAGGAATGATCTCCTTTACAATGGACTGTTTGGATCTCCTTGCAGTCCAAGGGACTCTCAATAGTCTTCTCCAACACCACAGTTCAAAAGCATTAATTCTTCAGTGCTCAGCTTTCTTTATAGTCCAACTCTTACATCCATACATGACTACTGGAAAAACCATAGCTTTGACTAGATGGACCTTTGTCGGCAAAGTAGTCTCTGCTTTGTAATATGCTGTCTAGGTTGGTCATAGCTTTTCTTCCAAGGAGTAAGCGTCTTTTCATTTCATGGCTGCAATCACCATCTGCAGTGATTTAGGAGCCCCTCAAAATAAAGTCTGACACTGTTTCCACTGTTTCTCCATCTATTTCCCATGAAGTGATGGGACCAGATGCATGATCTTCGTTTTCTGAATGTTGAGCTTTAAGCCAACTTTTTCACTCTCCTCTTTCACTTTCATCAAGAGGCTTTTTAGTTCCTCTTCACTTTCTGCCATAAGGGTGGTTACAGAGACACAAAATAAATCTTTCATTTATAGAAATTTCAAAGTAGAATGATAACTGTTGCTTTTCTTCTTTCACCTAAGCTGGCTCTAAAATTTACTCTGAGGCAGAGAATAGAGATTTTTATGAGTGAAATTGGCTAATGTTAGCTGATCAGTGTGTATTAGTTTAATTAATGAATAGAAAACTAATACTAGTCAGTATTTTTAACAGGGAATCCTGATAGAAAAATCAATAAAGAATATTAATTAAAATATGTTTATAATTTTCTAATTTGTAAAGTATAATCACAATAATTTAATTTTTAGTCTAGTGAGACAGTTAATAATTACTCCAGTTTTATAGATGAATAAATATAAGGTTAATAATGATTATGCAACTGAAATATACCTAACAGGTAAGTGGCAGACTAAAATTAAGGCTTTCTAAAGGTACACTCATATCTTTCATTAATAGGATTCAATAAGGAACTCAAATATAGTAGATAAATTCAAAATGATGCTAAGGAAAACAAGGAGGTGAGTTTTACTTATTTTATTAGTGTTTCTGTAGACTTTGGAGGAGTTTCAATAAATAAAGTCCCAAATGTCAAAAACAAAATTTTAATAATTTAAAAAGAAAACATAGGAAACTATCTTTTACACAAGGATAGAAAAGAAGCCTTTAAGTAAAGCACACGAAAAAGAACAAACCACGAATAAAAGATTGGTAACTTTACTGTATTAAAATTAAAGTCAAATACCCAAAGCAATATTGAGAAAGAAGAATGGAACTGGAGGAATCAACCTGCCTTGCCTGACTTCAGGCTCTACTACAAAGCCACAGTCATCAAGATAGTATGGTACTGGCACAAAGACAGAAATATAGATAAATGGAACAAAATAGAAAGCCCAGAGATAAATCCACACACCTATAGGGAGGTGGGGGTCGGGATTGGGAGTTCATGTACACTTGTGGCTGATTCATGTCAATGTGTAGCAAAACGAATACAGTACTGTAAAGCAAAACAAACTAAAAAAAATTAATTAAAAAAAAAAAAAAAAAGAATCCACCTTGCAAAATGAGGGACACCAGTTCAGTCCCCTGGTCTGAGAAAATCCCACATGCCACAGGGCAACTGAGCCTGGTGCTCTGGAGCCCCCAAGCTACAACTACTGAAACCCATATGCCACAGAACCTGTGCTCCTCAGCAAGAGAAGCCACTAAAATAAAAAGCTTGCACACCTTAACGAAGAGCAGTCCCCGCTCACCACAACTAGCAAAAGCCTGTGTGCAACAGTGAAGACTCAGTGCAACCAAAAAGAAAAATTAAAAAATGTCAACCAAAGGAATCAGGTTGATTATTTAGTGCCTGTCCTGAGATAGGACTGGAAGGGGATGAGCTATGTAGCTAATATGGAAAGTAAAACTTTTAAGTTCAGTTTCCTTTGCATTCTTTGTAATGATGCATAAATCAGAACCAGCTGAATTAAGCAGGCAATGCACAGCAGTTGAATACAATGATTAATGGTACCTACACAGTAATTTATGGGAAAATGCTGTTAAGCTCAGATATTATCATGACCATTTTTACTACATAGTATAGTTCAATACATGTGTACGATATCACCTTAAAAAAACTGAACTTGTATTACCTATTTTCCTCCACATTATCAACCTTAGTGGACAGACTCTTGACCACCTCTGTTAACAGACATCCTTCATCTCAGTTGTGCATATCTGATGATATTTCTTACACTATCAAAATGTTTAATAGTCTTATGATGGAAAGGGAGAAAGGATTTAAGGTGTTTAAAGTAAATTCAAATACTTTTTATATAGCTTCATTCTTTTATTTGCCCAATTCAAAATTCAAAGACTATATATATATATATGTGAGTATATGCATTTTGAGGTAAAAAAATTACCAATGAAAGTATAGAATTAAAAATAACTGAAATAGTTTATACACTGCTGCCTGTTTCTATACCAATTTTTAAAAACCTTTACTAGTTTTTCATATTTGCTTTATGCCCTTTAAAGGACTCAAATTCATAATATACAAAGAAGTTTATATGATATATAGAGGAGAGCCATAAACCATATTTTATGCATAACAGTGATTAAATACACAGTTGATATATTTCACAAAGATGGAAACCATGTCAAAAGGCTTACATTTTGATAACTTTCCTTTTGGGGGGCATTTCTAAATTATTTAAGTTGAAGAATAAAATGACTTGTTTGTGAATTTGCATGATCTTTTTAATCATCTTTAGGTAATGCTGATATGGCAAAGACACTAAATTATAGGCAGCAGTGGGAATCTGCTGGGTAAAAAAGCACAGACTCATTTTGTATATGAGTCCATGAGGAATATTCTGTTCAAGGAGTGGAGACATAAGAAAATTACCTAACTCATGAACCACACATTAAGAGCGTAGTCAGCTGTTGTAAATGTGTATCCAACAACAAACCATTATGTATCTTTGGCTTAATTATATGTGCTTATTATACACCTGTACTGCAGAGTAGAGGCTGCTATTTGCATTACTTGTGGTTTTCTCTATCAAAACAGCATTAGCATTATGAAGCTTATCAAGCTTATGTATGATTTCTCTGGCTTGAGTGTGTAAGTCCCTTTATTTTGTACACAACCCAAACAAGATGAGGGGAACAAATAAAAAAATATTTTAATCATGTTTGTAAAGAATTTAAATGTAGGGAATTCATAGACGTGGACGAGCATTAGTAAAATCAATAAGCTTTTGTAGACCAACTTGATGTTTAGGAAGAGAGTTAAAAAGTTAGATAAATTTAGCATTTAATTTTTTCTCTAGAGTTCCATCGTCCTAAAGGGTGTTAATTATTATGATGTTGATGTTATTTACAAAATAGAGATAAACATTAAACTAACAAGTAATTTATGATTTAGAGTTTTTACAACTCATGGTAAATAATCTAGGCAAAATTATTCTGTTATTTGAGCATTTACTAATACATGGAAGTATTAAAACATTATGTAAAAATGTATATTTTAAAAGTCAAAATATATATGTATTAAAAACAGCCTCAAAAATAACTCTAAAGAGAATTTTGTGGAACATTTCATTTTTATACATCATTGAAACTTATTTTTACAAATTAGATTTCCCCTAAGATTTTGGTATGTACTTGTTTTAAAAGCATCTCAAAGTCACTAATTAATCTTTTAACTTCACCACTGGCTATACTTAATCTTCCCATGTCTTTCCTTTACTTCTGATTTGTGTCCTTTCCAAAGGAGAAAAATGAGGTTACACTAAGGGAGATGGCACATGTCCTGATGAACACAATCGTATTATTATGACAAAAATAACACCATTTCAGAGGAATAAACAATAAATGGTGCCTAATGCCCAGAGAAAATTAAAATTCTATTTGAAATTCCCACATGAGCACTGAAGAATTGATGCTTTTGAACTGTGGTGTTGGAGAAGACTCTTGAGAGTCCCTTGGACTGCAAGTAGACCCAGCCAGTCCATTCTAAAGAAGATCAGCCCTGGGTGTTCTTTGGGAGGAAGGATGATAAAGCTGAAACTCCAGTACTTAGGCCACCTAATGCGAAGAGTTGACTCATTGGAAAAGACTCTGATGCTGGGAGGGATTGGGGCCAGGAGGAGAAGGGGACGACAGATGATGAGATGGCTGTATGGCATTATTGACTCAATGGACGTGAGTCTGAGTGAACTCCAGGAGTTGGTGATGGACAGGGAGGCCTGGCGTGCTGCGTTTCATGGGGTCGCAAAGATTTGGACATGACTGAGCGACTGAACTGAACTGAACTAGTACCAATCTCACAGTTCCAGTTTGATAGTTTCTCAGGAAGGCAAAGCTTAGGAAAATAAGGGGTTAGAATCCATGAAAAATAATGATAATAATAGCAAAAGGAGATGGAGAAGGAAATGGCACCCCACTCCAATACTCTTGCCTGGAAACTCCCATGGACAGAGGAGCCTGGAAGCTGCAGTCCATGGGGTCGCTAAGGGCCGGACATGACTGAGCGACTTCACTTTCACTTTTCACTTTCATGCATTGGAGAAGGAAATGGCAACCCACTTCAGTGTTCTTGCCTGGAGAATCCCAGGGACGGAGGAGCCTGATGGGCTGCCGTCTCGGGTCACACAGAGTCAGACACGACTGAAGCGACTTAGCAGCAGCAGCAGCAGCAGCAGCAGCAAAATAAGGGGTTAGAATCCATGAAAAATAATGATAATAATAGCAAAAGGAGATGGAGAAGGAAATGGCACCCCACTCCAATACTCTTGCCTGGAAACTCCCATGGACAGAGGAGCCTGGAAGGCTGCAGTCCATGGGGTCGCTAAGGGCCGGACATGACTGAGCGACTTCACTTTCACTTTTCACTTTCATGCATTGGAGAAGGAAATGGCAACCCACTTCAGTGTTCTTGCCTGGAGAATCCCAGGGACGGAGGAGCCTGATGGGCTGCCGTCTCGGGTCGCACAGAGTCAGACACGACTGAAGCGACTTTGCAGCAGCAGCAGCAGCAGCAGCAGCAGCAGCAAAAGAAGGGTCCAGTATTAATTGATTTAAAGAAGGGATGGTAGTTTGGAAAAAATATGCCTTGTAATTTTAGTAGATACCTCTTAATACAGAATATAAATTGTATTTCTTAAAAACCACAGAAAATCTGCAAATAAATCTCTCAGAATTCAGCAAGTTTCTAGAAACAACTCCAGTAATTTTTATCATCTTAAAGATTAGGGTTAGATATAAAGATAGCAAAATTTTCCCAGCTCTGCTGAGAGATCATATATTTCACATATTTATTAAATGTTCTATTACCCCTTCATTCATAAAAACCAGAGACACTAAAATAAATATGGTCAGTGTTTTATATTACAGTGTGTGCTCAGTCACATACAACTCTTTGCAACTCCATGGACTGTAGCTCGCTAGGCTCCTCTGTCCATGGGATTTCCCAGGCAAAAATATTGCAGTGGGTTGCCATTTCCTTCTTCAGGGTATCTTCCTGACCCAGGGATCCAACCTGTGTCTCCTGCACTGGCAGGCAGATTCTTTACCCCTGAGCCACCTGGGCTTCCCAGCTAGCCTTTATTATTAATTGCCTAGTCACTCAGTCATGTCTGATGTTTTGCGACCCCATGGATTGTAGCCTGCGAGGGCTCCTCAGTCCATGGGATTCTCCAGGAAAGAACACTGGAGTGCATTCCCATTTCTTTCTCTATTATTATTTATTAAACTTTATTAATATTTATAGAGAGATAATTTTTCAACTCATTTACTTTAAAAATACTAATTTTTGTCCATAATCACAGCAATGTATTCTCAGGAATTGCTTTTATGATAAAACTATTTGAGGTGACCAGAACAATGACATAATCTTTTTTTTAAGAATTTAGATTATCTCCACAATGTCTATTACATATTTTTGCAACTCAGCAAATTATTTCATTTCTCTCTCCCTAGTATGGAAATTTAATCTAGGTATTTATTTCATTTTCAGTAACCTATTTGAAGAAAGACTAACTACCGTTCAGTATACAGTATTACATTATGCATTCAAAACTGATACTATAAATTATGTAATCTAACAAAAAAATTATTAATGGTTTGTGTGGGGGGAGCCACCATGAAACCTTAACTGCCAGAAATGGAAGTAATTTTCTCTGTACCCATCAGGAAAGGGAAGGAACCCAGAGTGCCTGTGTTTAAACAGGTCCATGGCATGCATTCTCTTTCACACACATCGCTGTTTATAAAGACAGCAGTAAGGCCCCAAGGCAAATTTCAAGTCTAACCATAGGCCACTTTTAAACATCAGTAAACAGATACTTTAATAAAAATACAGCTCCTCAGTACTTTTGTGTTCAGGTCCATTTTAATAAGCAATTCATGACCACAAAATAAGGATAGGATTGTCATTTTACTGAATTTTGTAGATGACAGAACTTACCAGCTGTTTTTCTCTGCTACTGCAGTGCTCTCCCCACAAATTGTATCATGATTAAAAGCAGTGAATGAAGATTCTAAAGCTTTTTAAGCCACTTTAATATCCCCTGAATTAGGGAAGAAATCCTGTAATCCCTCAGGTGAATCCTTCTGAAATTCTGTGTTGAAGAAAATAGATGCCTCCACTAGACACAAGAGTAGAATAAAGGAGAGTCCTGGCCAAAGGCAGGATTCAGAGGCATACTAGGTCAACATGGACGTCCCAGAGGAGGGTGGGAACCTTGGACTTGTTAGGCCATCTATCCATGTTGGGCACTTGTTTGGGTGATTTTTATCTGCTGCAGCACTTTTCAGCTCTAGGTTGAAAGAGCTGATTAGTTTCTTCAAAAATGGTAGAATAGAATAAACTGCTGCCGTGGGCCTGGAGTCTAGGGTAAGTAGAAGAGTGCAGGGTTTGTGATAGACTTACAGGCTGGAGGCTAGAGAAGCAGAGCCTTTAAGGAAATCCACTGAGAGAACACAGGTCCTCCCTCCCTTTATATCATGTCCCCTAATAATGACAGTTGTCATAATCTAGCATTTCATGTCAAACAGTGTGAATCGTGGGGTAAATGTAGTACAATTTGTAGAACTCTGTTTTACAGAAAGTCTTTGATTTCTAAAAATATTTTAGAAATAAAATGTTATAAAAATTATAGGAAAATTCATCATGAGATACTCAGTATGATTAAGACAAGTCTGAATGTAATTTAATATAAAATAATAGGCTGAGCACCAAAGAATTGATGCTTTCAAACTATGCTGCTGGAGAAGACTTGAGAGTCTTGTGTACAACAAGGAGATCAAACCAGTCACTCCAAAAGGAAAACAACCCTCAGTATTCATTGGAAGGACTGATGCTGAAGCTTCAATACTTTGGCCACCTGATACGAAGAGCTGACTCGTTAGAAAAGACCCTGATGCTGGGAAAGATTGAAGGCAAGAAGAGAAGGGGATGACAGAGGATGAGATGGTTGGATGGCATCACCAACTCAATGGAAATGAGTTTGAGCAAACTCTAGGAGATTGTGAAGGACAGGGAAGCCTGGCTTGCTGCAGTCCATGGGGTCGCAGAGTCAGGCATGACTGAGCAACTGAACAATAACAGTTTTCTAATATAATTTCTTGGATTTGTGCTCACAACAATTGCTCTATGTCCTAGTCTCAGAAAAAAGACTTTTTAAAATTTTAAATGTATTTATTTTAATTGGAGGTTAATTACAATATATTAAAGCATCCTGCCTAAAATGAAGCTGAACTTTGTCATATCCTGTTCTCCAAATAGACTGTCTCAATTCTATTAGGGGCTTCCCTGTGGCTCGGATGGTGAAGACTATTCCTGCAATACGAGGGACATGGATGGATTCCTGGGTCAGGAAATTCCCCTGGAGAAGAGAATGGCTACCCACTCCAGTATTCTTGCCTGGAGAATTTCATTGATCAGGGAGCCTAATGGGCTACAGTCCGTGGGGTCGCAAAGAGTTGGACAGGACTGAGCAATTAACACTTTTTTCATTTTCAATTCTATTAAAATAGTAGAGTGACTCATTTGTTTTTATTTATTTTTATTTCTTATATGAAGGATTAAATCTCCCTCACTATGGGATACTTTTGAGTTTTTCATCTTTAATATGTAAATACTTCCTCAAATTAATACATAGGTATAATATTCTTAGGACTCAGCAATCTGCTATCTCCTGTTCTATTTTACAAATTTAGTTTGATGCTATCATAGGGTCTTTCCAAAATGTGCTAAAGGGAAGTATTTGTTTTGTTTTGTTCTGAGAATTTAGTATTTTTGGTATGAAGCAGAGAATTTCAAGTAGGATCTTTGTATCATTAATAACAAGAAAACTGCTTTGCAGTTTTAGCTTTTACATAATGCTGCTAGTTATGAATTAGATGAATTATTATATGCTGAGTTTCATAATATGCATTGTACCCCCAAAAAAAGATATGTTTAAGTCCTAATTCCAGATATTTCTGAATCTGACCTTACTTATTAAATAGGGCCTTTTAATAATGTGTTCTAGGATGAAATCATAGTGGATTGAGATGGGCCTTAAATCCAACAACTGATGTCTTTTTTTTTTTTAAGGAATTTTTAAAAATTGAAGTATAGTTGATTTACTTAAGTGCTTGCTATACAGTAAAGTGATTCAGTTATATATGCTTTTTTATATTTTCCATTGTAATTTATCAAAGGATATTGAATAATAGTTAGTTCCCTGTGCTATGTAGTAGGACCTTCTATATATTAGCTTGTGTCTGCTAACCCCAAAGTCCCACTTTGTCCCCCCCCCACACACCCTCTTTGCCATGGCAACTATTAAATCTGACCTCCATGTCTGTGAGTGTTTCTGTTTTGTAGATAAGTTCATTTTGTAATAATTAGATTCCACATATAAGTGATATCATATGGTATTTGCCTTTCTCTGTCTTGCCTCACTTAGTATCATTATCTCTAGGTCCATTCATGTTGCTGCAGATAGCATTATTTAATTCTTTTTATGGCTGAGTAATATTCCATTGTATATATCTACCACATCTTCTTTATCCATTCATCTGTCAGTGGACATTTATGTTGTTTCCATGTCTTTGGCTTCCCAGGTGTTGCTAGTAGTAAAGAACCCACCTGCCAATGCAGGAGATTTAAGAGATGTGGGTTTGATCCCTGGGTCAGGAAGATCCCCTGGAGAAGGAAATGGCAACCTACTTATTCTTGCCTGGAAAATCCCATGAACTTTGGGGCCTGGCAACCTACAGTCCATAGGGTTGCAAAGAGTCAGACATGACTGAAGTGACTAAGCATGCATGTCTTGGCTATTGTGAGTAGTGCTGCTGTGAACATTGGGGAGCATATATCTTTTGAATTAGGATTTTTGTCTGTATAGATGCCCAGGAGTGGGATTGCTGGATCATATGGCAACTCTACTGTTAGCTTTTTGAGGAACCTCCATACTGTTCTTCACACTGGCTTCACCAACTTATGTTTCCACCAATAGTGTAGGAAAGTTCCCTTTTCTCCATACCCGCTCCAGCATTTGTTGTTCATCAACTAGTGTCTTAATTTATAAGAGAAAGGAGAGAGAGGTTTGGATTCAGAGACCTGAGGACGCACACAGGGAAGAACGCCATGTGGCAACTGAGCCAGAGACAGGAACGATGCAGCTACAAGCTAAGGCACACCAAGGAGTGCTGGCCACCACCAGAAGTTAGGACTAAGGCATGGACCAGATTCTCCCCTCAGAGTTTCCAGAAGGAAACAATTTTGTTGACACTTTGATTGTTATACTTCTGGCCTCATAAATTGTAAAAGAATAATTTTTTAAAGCCAGCTAGTGCATTGATAATCTGTTATGGAAGCCCCAGGATATAAATACTTGCAGTACATATAAAATCTGTAAACCATACTTAAGCTTGTTTTCTGGTGTAAAAAAAGGTCAACATAAGCCAGAACTTACACCACTAGAAACACAAGTGGAAAACTGTGGGGTGGGTATCTGGTGACTTCTTTTTTTTTAATGTGGACCATTTTTCTCAAAAGTCTTTCATTGAATTTGGTTTCTTCTTAATGTATATATTTTATTGAAGTATAGTTGACTTATGATGTTTTAGATGCACAGAACAGTGATTCAGTTATACACATATTATTTTTGAAATTATTTTCCATTATAAGTTATTTCAAGATATTGATTATAATTCCCTGTGCTATACAGTAAATCTTTGTTGCTTGTTGCATATCTTTTTTAAAAAATTAGAAATCTAGCATTCTTTTCATACTAAGTCAAAAAGTAGAATCAAAATGTCATAAATGTTTAGTTAGGCAAAAATTCACATTTTATAAAATACATATATTATACATATTATTTACATATATGTATTAAAAGCTTTTCTCCTACAGTTGATAAAAGCTCGAGAAAGAGCATTAAAAAAAAGAAGAAATGGAGAAATTGGAAAACAGACTAAATGAAATGGGAGCACTGAATATGAGATAAAGAAAGTAAAACAAACTAGATGAAAATAAAAGATCCTCATATAGTCCAGTTGTTATTAAACATGGCTGCTCATTACAAACATATCTGGAGCTCTGGAGGGAAAAGAGTAAGACCTGGGCATTTGTATTTTTCCAAAAATTTCAAGATAATATTGATATGCATCTGGATTTTAAAAGGTTGAAAATTCTTAAAGAGATGAGAATACCAGACCACCTGACTTGCCTCTTGGGAAATCTGTATGCAAGTCAAGAAGCAACAGTTAGAACTGATCATGGAACGGACTGATTCCAAATCAGGAAAGGAGTACATCAGGGTTGTATATTGTCACCCTGCTTATTTAACTTATATGCAGAGTACATCATGTGAAATGCTGGACTGGATGAAGCACAAGCTGGAATCAAGATTGCCTGGAGAAATATCAATAACCCCCATATGCAGATAACAGCACCCTTATGGCAAAAAGTGAAGAAGAACTAAAGAGCCTCTTGATAAAGTGAAAGAGGAGAGTGAAAAAGTTGGCTTAAAACTCAACATTCAGAAAATTAAAATCATGGCATCTGGTCCCATCACTTCATGGCAAATAGATGGGGAAACAATGGAAACAGTGACAGACTGTATTTTGAGGGGGCTCCAAAATCACTGCAGATGGTGACTGCAGGCATGGAATTAAAAGACACTTGCTCCTTGGAAGAAAACCTATGACCAACCTAGACAGCATATTAAAAAGCAGAAACATCACTTTATCGACAAAGTCTGTCTAGTCAAAGCTATGGTTTTTCCAGTAGTCATGTATGCATGTGAGAGTTGGACTATAAAGAAAGCTGAGCGCCAAAAAATTGATGCTTTTGAATGGTGGTGTTGGGACTCTTGAGAGCCCCTTGGACTGCAAAGAGATCAAAACCAGTCAAAGGAAGTCAGTCCTGAGTATTCATTGGAAGGACTGATGCTGAGGCTGAAACTCCAATACTTTGGCCACCTGATGCAAAGAACTGACTCACTGAAAAAGACTCTGATGCTGGGAAAGATTGAAGATGGGAGGCGAAGAGGACAGCAGAGAATGAGACGGTTGGATGGCATCACCAACACGATGGACATGAGTTACAGTAGGCTCTGGGAGTTGGTGATAGACAGGGAAGTCTGGCGTGCTGCAGTCCATGGGGTCACAAAGAGTTGGACACGACTGAGTGACTGAACTGAACAGGTTTTTCTATTAAATGGTAATTTTGGTGATATAGCATTCTATTATTTTTTGCTTGACCAATCATGCTACAATGGTATTAAGTGAGTGATAATTACATAATCACAATAGTAAAAAATGTTTATCAGTTTTCACAGTCAATAGCCAGACAAAAAATAAAAGATAATTACAGTTGCAAGCCATTATGGGAACATAATTAATCTAACAATATAAAATGACAAGTGAAAGTGACAGTTGCTCAATCGTGGCCAACCTTTGCAACCCCATAGACTATATATAGTCCATGGAATTCTCTAGGCCAGAATACTGGAGCAGGTACCCTCCAGTATTCCCTGCTCCAGGAAGGGAATCCTGGAGAATTCCCTTCTCCAGGAAATCTTCTGGTTCCCTTCTCCAGGAGATCTTCCCAACCCAGGGATTGAACCCAGGTCTCCTACATTGCAGGCAGGTTCTTTACAAGCTGAGCCACCAGGGAAGCCCAACAATAGAATATAATTACATACAATTCGGGTGGTCAAGCAGAATGATGTAGTAAGCAGAAGTGCATACATACCTATGTTTTCATCTGTCCAGCCCTTCTGTGTCTTTTGGTTGGTGCATTTGATCCTATTACTGTTTTCTTAATTGTTAGGGGTTTATTTTCTGTAAGACTTTTCCTTTTCTTGTGTTTCTTGCCTAGGGAAGTTCCTTTAGCATTTGTTATAAAGCTGGTTTGGTGGTGCTGAATTCCTTTAACTTTTGCTTGTCTGGAAAGCTTTATGATTTCTCCATCAAATCTGAAAGAGAATCTTTCTGCATAGATTTGGTTGTAGGTTCTTCCCTTTCATGACTTTAAATATATGGTGCCATATCTTTGTCTTTAATTTTTGTCAGTCTGATTGCTATGTGTCTTGGTGTGTTCCTTCTTGGGTTTATCCTGCCTGGGACTCTCTGTGCTTCCAGGACTTGGTTGACTATTGCCTTTCCCATGTTAGGGAATTTTTTAGCTATTATCTTTTCAAATATTTTCTCACGTACTTTCTTTCTCTCTTCTCCTTCTGGGACCCCTATAATGTGAATGTTGGTCCTTTTAATGTTGTCCCAGAGGTCTCTTAGACTGTCTTCATATCTTTTCATTATTTTTTCTATATTCTGTTCTGCAGCAGTGCTTTCCACCATTTTGTCCACCATTTTGTCATTTATCCATTGTTCTGCCTCAGTTATTCTGCTATGGATTCCTTCTAGTGTATTATTCATCTCTGTTTGTTTGTTCTTTAGTTCTTGTAGGTCTTTTGTAACATTTCTTCCATCTTCTGCATTGTTTACCCTAGATCATGCATCATCTTTACTATCATTATTCTGAATTATTTTTCTGGAAGGTTGCCTATCTCCATTTAGTTGTTTTTTCTGGGACTTTTTCTTGTCCTTTCATCTGGGACATAACTTTCTGCATTTTCATGCTGATTAACTTTCTTTAATGTGGTTTTTGTTTTAGCCACTGTGAGACTGTGGTTCTTCTTGCTTCTTCTGTCTACCCTCTGATGGAGGAGGCTAAAAGGCTTGTGTAAGTTTCCTAATGGGAGAGACTGAGAGTGGGAAAAGCTGTGTCTTGCTCTGGTGGGCAGGGTCTTGCTTGCTGTTGCTGCTGCTAAGTCACTGTAGTCATGTCCGACTCTGTGCGACCCCATAGACGGCAGCCCACCAGGCTCCCCCGTCCCTGGGATTCTCCAGGCAAGAACACTGGAGTGGGTTGCCATTTCCTTCTCCAATGCATGAAAGTGAAAAGTGAAAGGGAAGTCACTCAGTCATGTCCAACTCTTAGCGACCCCATGGACTGCAGCCTACCAGGCTCTTCCATCCATGGGATTTTCCAGGCAAGAGTACTGGAGTGGGGTGCCATTGCCTTCTCCAAGGGTCTTGCTTAGTAAAGCTTTAATCCAGTTATCTAATGATGAGTGGGGTTGTGCTCCCTCCTTGGTAGTTGTTTGTACTGAGGCGACCCAGCCCTAGGGTCTGTGGGCTTTATGGTTGGGTTGATGGTGACCCCCAAGAGGGTTACCAAGGGAGACCTTCCCAGACTGCTGCCGCCAATGCCCCAGTCCCTGTGGTGAGCCCTGCCCACCCACACCTCCACAGGAGACCCTCCAACACTAGTGCATAGTTTTGGTTCAGTCTCCTGTGGGTCACTGCTCCTTTCCTCTGGGTCTTGGTGCATGCAAGGTTTTGTTTGTGTGCCTCCACAGCTAGTCTCTGTTTCCCTCAGTCCTGTGGAAGTCCTGTAATCAAATCCTGCTAGCCGTCAAGGTCAGATTCCCTGGGATTCCCAGTCCCTTTTTCAGATCCCCAGGCTGGCAAGCCTGATGTGGAGCTCAGAACCTTCACAACAATGGGAGAATTTCTGTGGTATTATTGTTCTCTAGATTGTGGGCCACCCACCCGGCGGGTATGGTATTTGATTTTTGTTATGACTGCACCCCTCCTATTGTCTCACTGCAGCTTCTTCTTTGTTTTCGGACACGGGGTATCTTTTTTTGGTGGGTTCCAACATCCTCCTGTCAATGGTTGTTCAACAGCTAGCTGCAGTTTTGGTGCTCTCACAAGAGGAGATGAGCGCACATCCTTCTACTCTACCATCTTGAACCGAAAGCCCTTTTATTGAATTTGTTACAGTTTTGGTTCTGTTTTTTTTTTTGTTTGTTTGTTTGTTTTTTGGCCTCAAGGTATGTGAGATCCTAGCTTCCCAACCAGGAGTTTAACCCACACACCCTGCATTGGAAAGCGAAGTCTCAACCACTGAACCACCATGGAAGTACCTCTGGTTGACTTCTCTTTGATATCTAAAGATGTTAGCTTACTTTTCCTCATAATACACTTTCATCCTCATCTTTAGAAATTTTAAAGGCACACATGTGTACGCAGAGAAACATATATATATATATATATATATATATCACTATATAAATACTGAATGATAATAGAATTGGGAGTTTTCAGTTTTTTTCTTTTTGGTTGTAGAGCTTTCCTACTGCTTCTACTGTGAATATGAATTGCTTATATAATAAAATAGAAATTAATAGAGACTTTATCTAGTGCATGGCATGAAGTTTGCATTTTTGTAGGTCAAGTATTTCTGACTTTACTGTTGTGCTAGGGGATATAAGATAATGAATTCCAATCTCCTTGCCTTGGAGAATTTACACACACACAGACACCTCATACCCACAAATACAACTAATAGATGAGTGTTAGCTTTTTCAACAATGAGATATAAAGGAGACATCATGGATGTATCTGACACTTAACCAATTTAGATTCCTTTCCCACAGCTTTCACTTTGAAGGTGTCTTTTGATTCTCCATTTGGTGAAATCCGCCATGTTTGCTGATCAGAGAATGTCTGTCCAAGGCTGCCCTGAAGTCTATTTAGTCACAACAGTTAAGTAGATGTGAAAATGCAATATGCAACCCAAGGAGTCACATGTGACAGCCTTCAGAAATACCCTGCTTTCTAGAAACATTCTGCATTGTATGAAAGTCTTGATCATTAAAAATAAATAAGAATATCCTGTTTTACAGCACTACCAATTTTTTTAAACCTGATATTTCTAGGCCTCCCAATAATCTAAGGACAAACAATATCTTTAAAGTGGCCTACAGTGCCCTATGAGATCCAGTCCTGCCTCACCAACCTCATTCCTGCCATGTTCCCTTACTCTCTGCAGCTCAGGCTTCTTTAATCCCTTGGATATGCCCTGATTTTTCCTGCCACAAGGCATTTGCAAATACTATTCCCTCTGCCTAGAATTCTCTTCCCCTGACCTCTTTACCTAAATCATCCAGTTCATAATTTAGTTGTCATCTGTCTGTTTTTTTACAGTACACTTTCCTTACCCCACAGACCATGTCTACTAACCCAGCTTCTGTTCTCACAACACAATTAACCTTTCCTTCCTATCACTAAAGATGGAATTTTACATTCGTATGATGATTTTATTAATGCCTATTGCATCTTCTAGAATGTTCTATGAGGACAGAGATGAAATTGAATTTATTTTCTTATCACAGAAGCCCCTGCACTTGGATAGTGCCTGGCACAAGTTATAGTTAAGCTCTAAATAATTAAATTGAAGAAATGTAAAGATGAATGGAGATACAAACAATAGAACCTTCTCCTGTAAATCCGTGAGACATAAAACTGTACACTCAGCTAGACAGATTGGAAGAACTTTGAAAGCAGCAGAGTTCAGTGACCATTCACAAATTGATGCTTAATCATGGTGAGTAGTTTGCTTCTTTTTGAGGCATATTACTAGCTATTCTTATTCATGAGTCCAGTACCCAGCATGACATTCTACCATTTCCTTTAACATGTACATAGTGTCTTACATATGTATTATTCAATGGAGTTACATTTGAGGAATGTTCATGATAAAAAGGTGAATTCCCACATCCCTAAGTTATGCATTTTTGTTGTTGTTGTTCAGTCGCTCAGTTGTGTCCAATTCTTTCCGACCCCAAGGACTGCAGCATGCCAGGCTTCCTTGTCCATCACCATCTCCCAGAGCCTGCTCAAACTCATGTCTCTTGAGTTGGTGATGCCATTCAACCATCTCATCCTCTGTCGTCCCCTTCTCTTCCCACCTTCAATCTTTCCCAGCATTGGGGTCTTTTCTAATGGGTCAGCTGTTTGTATTGGGTAGCCAAAGTATTAGAGCTTCAGCTTCAGCATCAGTCCTTCTAGTGAATTTTCAGCACTGATTTCCTTTAGGATTGACTAGTTTTGATCTCCTTGCAGTCCAAAGGACTCTCAAAAGTCTTATCCAACACCATAGTTCAAAAGCATCGATTCTTCGGCAGTCAGCCTTCTTTATTGCCCAACTCTCACATCCATAAATGACTACTGATAAAACCATAGCTTTGACTATATGGATCTTTGTTGGCAAAGTAATATCTCTGCTATTTAATATGCTGTCTCAGTTTGTTACTGCTTTTCTTTCAAGGAGCAAGCGTCTTTTAATTTCATGGCTCCAGTCACCATCTATAGTGATTTGGGAGCCCAAGAAAAGAAAAATCTCTGACTATTTCCATTGTTTTCCATCTATTTGCCATGAAGTGATGGAGCCAGATGCCATAATCTTTGTGTTTTGAATGTTGAGTTTTAAGCCAGCTTTTTTTTTTTTAAGCCAGCTTTTTGACTCTACTCTTTTCATCAAGAGTCTCTTTCATTCTTCTTTTCTTTCTGCCGTAAGGTTGCTATCATTGCAGATCTGAGGTTATTGATGTTTCTCCTATCAATCTTGATTCCAGCTTGTGCTTAATCCAGCCTGGCAGTTTGCATGATGTACTCTGCATAGAAGTTGAATGAATAGCGTGGCAATATATAGCTTGATGTACTCCTTTCCCAATTTGGAACCAGTCCATTGTTCCACGTCCAGTTCTAACTGTTGTTTCTTGACCTGCGTACAGATATATCAGGAGGCAGGTCTGGTATTCCCATCACTAAGAATTTTCCATAGTTTGTTATGATCTACATAATGAAAGGTTTTAGCACAATCAATCAGAAGTAGATGTTTTTATAGAATTCTTTTGCATTTTCAATAATCCAATGGATGTTGGCAATTTGATCTCTGGTTCCTCTCCCTTTTCTAAATCCAGCTTGAACTTCTGGGAGGTCATGGTTCACATACTGTTGAAGCCTCACTTGGAGAATTTTGAGCCTTATTTTGCTAGTGTGTGAGATGAGTAAAATTGTGCAGTAGTTTGAACATTCTTTGGCATTGCCTATCTTTGGGTTTGGAATAAAATTGACCTTTTCCAGTCCTGTGGCCACTGGTGAGTTTTCCAAATTTGCTGGCATATTGAGTGTAGCACTTTCACAGCATCATCTTGCAGGATTTCAAATAGCTTAGCTGGAATCCCATTACCTCCACTAGCTTTGTTTGTAGTGATGCTTCCTAAGGCCCACTTGACTTTGCATTCCAGGATGTCTGGCTCTAGGTGAGTGATCACACCGTCATGGTTACCATCATGGTTTTGCTTTTTTTTTTTTTTTTTTTTTTACCTGCCAACGATTCCCTAGTACCCTGACAAACGTGCCAAGATGGCTCCTTTCTAGACTCACCTAGCATGCAGGGTTTCTAGATTCAATTATCCTTGCTTTCTAATAAGACACATGAGGCCAAAAAAGAAACTAGTTCAAGGATTTTATTCTCTCTTCATTCCTTACCAGTTGCAAAGCCAAGTGTTCCTGAAACCTCCTGTCCTCTGCCTGGAAGTGGTTGTCTTCAGCTATCTGAATGTTCATGGGCTTCAAAGCTTCCCATAGGACACTTAACCATGCTGCTGAATCCCAAAGAATTTTGCTCAGGACCTGCAGCCAGGCTATGCACTGGTCATAGCAAACACCCTCTTCCAACAACACAAGAGAAGACTCTACACATGGACATCACCAGATGGTCAACACAGAAATCAGATTGATTATATTCTTTGCAGCCAAAGATGGAGAAGCTCTATACAGTCAACAAAGACAAGACCGGGAGCTGACTGTGGCTCAGATCATGAACTCCTTATTGCCAAATTCAGACTTAAATTGAAGAAAGTGGGCAACACCACTAGACCATTCAGATATGACCTAAATCAAATCCCTTATGATTATACAGTGGAAGTGAGAAATAGATTTAAGGGTCTAGATCTGATAGATAGAGTGCCTGATGAACTATGGAATGAGGTTCGTGACATTGTACAGGAGATAGGGATCAAGACCATCCCCATGGAAAAGAAATGCAAAAAGGCAAAATGGCTGTCTGGGGAGGCCTTACAAATAGCTTTGAAAAGAAGAGACGTGAAAAGCAAACAAGAAAAGGAAAGATATAAGTATCTGAATCCAGAGTTCCAAAGAATAGCAAGAAGAGAGAAGAATGCCTTCCTCAGCGATCAATGCAAAGAAATAGAAGAAAACAAAAGAATGGGAAAGACTAGAGATCTCTTCAAGAAAATTAGAGATACCAAGGGAACATTTCATGCAAAGATGGGCTCGATAAAGGTCATCTTCTTAGACTCCTTTAAACTGTGCCAGTTTCTTGGTCATGCTCTCTCATGATCTTGACACTTTTGAAGTATACTGGTTAGGACTTTTGTAGAAAGTCTTGTCCCTCCATTTGGGACAATGACCTGATGTTTCCTCATTAGATGGAGGTTATGGGTTTTGGAGAGAATACCACACAAGTGCAAGTGTCCTCACGTCACATCAAGTGCCCATGACATGCACACAACTTATCACTATAAACTCAATCACTTGGTTGAGGTGTTATCTGCCAGGTTTCTTCACTGCCAGACTACCTTTTCCTTTTCCATTCTTTTTCCTAAAAATGAGTCAGTAGGGACTTCCCTGGTGGTCCAGAGGTTAAGAATCTGCCTTGAAAGGCAGGGGTTACTGGTTTCATCTCTGGTGAGGGAACTACGATCCCACATGCCATGAGGCATCTAAGCCCACCAGCTGCAACTACTGAGCCCGTGCACTCCAGAGTCTACGCACCACAACTAGAGAGTCTGTGTGCTGCAATCAACAAAAGAGCTCCCATGATGGAACTAAGACTTGATACACACATATATAAAGCCAGACTACCTTTTCCTTTTCCATTCTTTTTCCTAAAAATGAGTCAGTAGGGACTTCCCTGGTGGTCCAGAGGTTAAGAATCTGCCTTGAAAGGCAGGGGTTACTGGTTTCATCTCTGGTGAGGGAACTACGATCCCACATGCCATGAGGCATCTAAGCCCACCAGCTGCAACTACTGAGCCCGTGCACTCCAGAGTCTACGCACCACAACTAGAGAGTCTGTGTGCTGCAATCAACAAAAGAGCTCCCATGATGGAACTAAGACTTGATACACACATATATAAATAAGCCCTGTCTTATTCACTGAACACAGTAGGTGCTCAGTAAGTATTTATTGACTAAACGAAGACAGAGGTTGGAAGACTATGAAAGCCAGATCCATTCTATTCTTCTCTAATTATGGTCACAACACTCACGCATCTGAGGTGTGTATGTGCCAGCTGTTCAGGAGCAGTACACTGTTTCAGGATAGTGTACTGCTCAGTTTCACCGCGTTTAAAAATGAAGATAATAAAAGGGTCCATCTCCAAAACTGCTTGGAAAGTTAAATAAGCTAAAGCATAGGAAGATGATACTCATATCTGACATTAAACAACTGTTATTACTATTATCTGTAAAATGGGCATAACAGTGATCTACATAGGATTCTAAGTGCAGAACTGTTTCTGGTAAGTATAAAGTACTATGTAAGTGATTAATGTTGTTGTTATTACCATCATGATGTGGTCAGGCCGCCCGCCAGTCTATCTGAATTTGTTTTTTTCTCACGCCCCTCTGCACCGTGGGCTCTTAGTCCCTGGACCAGGGATGGAACCCATACCTCCTGCAGTTGAAGTCATGAGGAAGTCCTGAAACCACTGGACCGCCAGGGAAGTCCTGAAAGATGTTTTAATCAATTTCATCCTTCTTTTTGTAAATCTCTTTCCTCAGCCCGGCCGGTGGCCCCAGGATGTTTGCCATGTCCCGCTGTACCCAGACTGGGCGCGGATATCCTTGGGCTGGGGATTATCACCCTTTTGGACCACAGGTTCCCATCGCCCCGCCCACAGGCCAGGACCGCCTGGATCTCCATGGAAACCCACCAGCCACAAGGGGGCGTGACGCCCTGGAGACGGATAGGGTCCTCTGCCTATTGGGTCAAAGTCATCTCAGCGAGGGACGCAAACGGGGCCTCTGACGGGTGCGTCCTTGCGGGAAGGCGGGAATACGGCGACGGGCCGCCGGGACTATACCGTCTCTACCAATCAAGGGTCGAGGTGGCAGTGATGGACAGGCGTAGCGGGAAAAAGCCCAGAGTGCGGGCTTTCACCCAACCGGCGGGCCGCAGTGTCGAGCAACGGCCAATGAAGAGGCGGCGGGGGTGGGGCGAAGAGGCCGGTTGCTCCGGAAGTGGAGGGAGGGGGTGAAAATGGCGCCCAGCTCGAAATCGGAGCGGAACAGCGGGGCCGGGAGCGGCGGCGGCGGCCCCGGGGGCGCCGGAGGAAAGCGGGCAGCGGGGCGGCGGCGGGAGCACGTCCTCAAGCAGCTGGAGCGGGTAACAAGCCTCATGAATTGGGTGGCTCTTTGTCTTTTTTCTGTATGCTGGAAGTATGTATGAATGAATTTATCTATTTTGCTAAGGTTCAGTAGAGCTCAGAATAGGTATTATTTAATCCCCAATTTACAAATGAAGAACCGGAGGCAGTAAGAGTTTGAGTAGGTTGCCCAAAAAGGCACTACTAGTAAGTAAGGGGAACCAGTTCAGTTCTAGGATTGTCTGGCTTGGCATTATTCTTGTGTTAACAATCCCCACCCCCCACAACATTCCTAGAAGGCAGAAATAATAGTGCATCTTTGAGAGTACCATGGAGAAGAATTGGGTCCTGGTTGTACTAAGGAAGTAAAATATATAATAAGCTGAAATGGATAGGAGAAATACACACCTTGGTAGAAATCCTGGTAACGGCGTGTGGATTTATTTAAATGGCAAAGGAAGGGTGGGAGGGAGGCTCAAGAGGGAGGGGATATATGTATACATATAGCTGATTCACACTGTTGTACAAGAGAAACTAACACAACATTGTAAAGCAATTATACTCCAATTAAAAACATTAAAACAAACTAATAAAGAGCAAAGGAGGTCTCCGACATTTAGTCCAGGCACCCTCAGAAAAACACATATTGGAAATTACTAGTTTTGGTGACCTAGTCTCCAGTGACAAAAAAGAGCTCAGCATGTATAGTGACTGCTCGTACAAAAGAGAATTTGGACTGTTTAGATAATGTTCAGGAAAAAACATAGCCAACTAAGAATAAATATCCTGAATTCCTTTTGAGGAACGGGAAGGGGACAAGTAAAGAAAACAAATAAAAGAATCACTCTCTCAGCCACTCATTTCCAAAGTCAGAGACTTGTTTCAGAATCCATACACGCAGAGACTTTCTCAACATTCTCAGCCTCCACAGATGGCTTAACTTTGCTTTTTTCCCTACGTACAAAAGAGAATTTGGACTGTTTAGATAATGTTCAGGAAAAAACATAGCCAACTAAGAATAAATATCCTGAATTCCTTTTGAGGAACGGGAAGGGGACAAGTAAAGAAAACAAATAAAAGAATCACTCTCTCAGCCACTCATTTCCAAAGTCAGAGACTTGTTTCAGAATCCATACACGCAGAGACTTTCTCAACATTCTCAGCCTCCACAGATGGCTTAACTTTGCTTTTTTCCCTCTTCTTTTCAGCCTCATCCTTCCTCTCAGCTATTCTCTTGTGCTCGGTAAGGTCAATGACACTATATCAAATAGAGAGGCAAGTGAAAGTGAAGTCGCTCAGTCGTGTCCGACTCTTTGTGACCCCGTGGACTGTAGCCCACCAGGCTCCTCTGTCCATGGGATTCTCCAGGCAAGAGTACTGGAGTGGGTTGCCATTTCCTTGAGGCAAACCCCCAACCAAACAGTTCGTTATAGCACTTCCCTGGTGATCAGTGGTTGAGAATCTGCCATCAATGCAGGGACACACGTTCAATCCCTCGTCTGGGAAGATTCCACATGTTGCTGGGCAAATAGTCTGTATATCGAAACTACTGAGCCTGGGCTCTAGAGCCCGCTCTTTGCAACAAGAGAAGCCACGGCAGTGAGAAGCCTGCACACCGCAACTCGAAAGTAGCCCTTGCTCACCGCAACTACAGAAAGCCTGCGTGCAGCAACAAAGACCCAGACAGCCAAAAATAACAAAATAAGTAAGAAAATATTTTTCAAAAAACACGAACAGCTCATTGTAAGAAGTTTTAATGATCAAAGTGGAGAGTTTCTAATGAAAATGTTGCAGTGTTGAAAAATTTTTCAGAAACTCTAACATGTGGTACAAAGTCAGATAACAAGGAGAGATGAATCAGTTCAGTGTTTACTTTTCAACCAGTGGTGGATATAGGACATGACCCTTAACCTGGTCCCTGAGTCCTTTAAGCCACCTAGGGTCAAAGTGGAGGTCACAGGGCAATGGCTTGTATGTCTGCCCTTTGCTTCACCCAGAGAAACTCCACTTATCTCTGTTGTATTAACTGGGTTCAAGGTAAGAAGTACCAAGTCACTTCAATCATGTCCAACTCTGTGTGACCCCATGGACTGTAGCCCCCCAGGCTCCTCTGCCCATGTGATTCTCCAGGCAAGAATACTAGAGTGCGTTGCCATGCCCTCCTCCAGGAAATCTTCCCTCAAGGTAAGAGGGGTGGGAACCAAAAAGTTTGAAAACTCCTACCTACGTCAATATTTTTGCTTCCTTTTAAACAGACTTGCCATCTTTTCGGTTCTTCCTCATTTAAATATCCATTTGTTTCTGAGGTCATTTTTGTTCAGAATCTCATTCTTACAATATGTGGATGAGCTGTGAGAAAGGAAAACATGGCCACTTGTAAACAGGCAGCTGGGGGGTCCCTACATGCCCTTGGGGACCAGACTGCCTGGGTTCCAGTCCCAGCCCCACCTTCTATGAGCTGTCCAACCTCGAGGAAGCAACTTAACCTTTCAGTACTCTAGTGTCCTCATCTATAAAAAGAGTGTCCTCATCTATAAAAAGAGAATGTCAATCAATGTTAATAGTTGCTACCTCCTAGGATTACTGGGAGGAGTAAATGAATCAATATGAATTGAGCACTGAGTACCTGGTGTGTAACAACAAGCAGTTCCTTAAGCCTTGGCTTACCCCAGGATCATCAACTACTTTAAGGAACTTGCATGTCTCCCAAGTTTCTCAGCTTGGACCTCGTGATGATTCTTTGCACAGTTCATTGAGTCCATCATTGATACATGAATGTCTCATGCTCTGGGTAAAGGTTTCCGAGGCTGACGGCTACCCATGAGGCATGTGGTTAAGGAGGACTCCTGTCCTGTGGCACCTGTGCATCAGGGCTACAGTCTTGGTTAACAACAAGCTCCACTGTATGCTTCTTCAGGGTTTCTCAGTGATCCCCTAGCTCCCAAGTGGTGGTGTCTGAATCTTTAGAGTGGACCATTTTGTGGATATAATTACCCACATCACTCCAGTCTGCTGTTTTCATCTTTCTCCCAATGGACAGAAGCTACCTGGAAATCATGCTTGGACCCTCTTTTGTCCTTATCACCTCTGATCTATTCTTTGTAGGAGCCGTTTACAGTCAGTAGAGCAAAGAGTTAACCTTGAAATTGCTTCACAAGATGGCAGGTGACGACCTGCAGAACAGGAGAGTAGATGGCCGGGCTCCTGATAATTTTCCCAACCCTGGCTGCAGTTTTGCTTGGGGATCATGAGCTGCTCCGATTCTTCCCTTTGATTCACTGTCTTAGCTTAAGGTAATTTAGAATAGTTGTCAACAACAGAACCTTAACTAAGATTTCATACCAATTTACAGGAGAACTCAATATCTGCCAATATTGATAAGTATGATTAGTGACAACTCACTCACGATACATCATCATGCCTCACCATGCTGCATGAGATCCTAGGCGTCCCCAGCACCCGATGGACTGTTCTTCCTCCACGTGTTAGCTGGTGGCTGCTCCTGCCTCCTCTCTCTGTCTTTCTTCAAAGGAGTAATTCTTACTCTTTCCTCAAGACTCAGTTCAGGCATGATCTCTTCCAGGAAGCTTTCCTGGAGTCCTCTGGACTTGATCTGTGTCTGATAACACTCTCTGTCAACAGGTCACATCCAACTACAATTTTCTGAGAATGCAGCAACTGCCAGTGGCATGAAAACTTCAGCACAAACAGCCTGATTTTCATCCTATTACACCCCCTGTGGCCAACACATTGTGGCATCCAGTGTTTGTTGAACGACACTGAAATATCTGCACACATGTGTTTGCTATATTTTTAACATCCCTTCCACTACCCACATTACAATACTAAGTATTCTCAGGCAGCACTTGGTTTCCCTTGCTCTAAGTTCTTCTTCCAGCTGTCCAGGAACTGGAAGGAGCTTATTGCCCAATGGAGACAGAGAAAAAATAAAAACTACAGATAAACAAACACATGGGAAAATATCTGTAAAGTTCGATTGAAAGTGGACACAATGGAAGCTGACTTGAGCAACTGGAAAATGCTAAGACTGAAAGAATACAGACCTTCCTTTGTGATGTCTGAGTGATTCCCACCCATAAAGAAACTGTTTCTTTACTCTTATTACTACTATTCTATTATATTGGTTTCCAAAGAGCCTTCTCAATACTTTGAAAAAATATAAATGCAAAAATCCATGTGAATTCTGAACATGAAAAATAAGAAAACAGGAATTATTAAGATGCATCAGGAATTATTAAGATCAGTCATTCATTTCATGATGAGTAAAGGATGTATTTTAAAGCCAAACTAGCATTTAACCAGGAAAAAAATATGTATATATCAGCATGTACAATTTAGCTCAGTTGAAGGGACACGTACATTTTGCATTTTCTAAATTTGGTGTGTAGTTTTTGCAAGCACGGTTGAGACTTTATTCGAGGACAAAACGGCTTTCTGTTTAATGACAATGATTTATTGCTCTATTGTGACTGGTATTCCATGCCACCCATTCTCCAAGAGAGGTACTGGTTAGCTAAGAGTAATCCCTACCCAACAGAGAAAGGCTCTTTTCTTTATGAGAAATAAAGCAATTTTGGGTCAGAAGAAGTGACCACAATAACAAGAAGCTATAGGCTGGCAGGAATAATGAAGGGTCACCAAGAAAAAGGAAAAAAGGAGGGAAAAGGAGAAAAGTGGACCTTTACTTCAATTTAGTTATAAAAGACCCCAGAAAGGAGGAAACAAGTTGAAAACAGATTCAGTGACATTGCTTTACATGGACTCTGAAACCTTGAAGCCTTCTTCTTGAAACCTTTCAAAACTTTCTGTTTTGAAATCTGGTATGGATTTGTTGCTTTGGTTTAAATTACGTTTTTAAATTATGGATCAGAAGGAAAAAAACAAATTGAGCCCTTGACACATGTCAGCGACCCCAAAGGGCTTCAGTTAAATCTACGTGTTCAAATGTGGATGACCATATCCCAGTGGTAACTTTTCTTTCTTTCTTTTTTTCTTATAAACTTCATCATTTCCTTTTTAAAAAAATATTTGTTTATTTGGTTGCATTAGGTCTTAGTTGCTGCACCCAAGATCTCCCTTGTATCATGTGGCTCTTCCGTTGAGGCAGGAGGACTCTTTAGTTGCAGAGCATGGACTTAGTTGCTCCTCAGCATATAGGATCTTAGTTCCCCCACTAGGAATCAAACCAGCATTCCCTACATTGCGGGGCGGATTCTTAACCACTGGACCACCAGGGAAGTCCTAACTATCTCTTCAAAGGTCATTTTCGCCACACAGTTTTCTCCCCCTAGATAACCCAAGGAAGATTTATAACTATGCTGTTGCTGCTGCTGCTAAGTCGCCTCAGTCGTGTCCGACTCTGCGTGACCCCATAGATGGCAGCCCACCAGGCTCTGCTGTCCCTGGGATTCTCCAGGCAAGAATGCTGGAGTGGGTTGTCATTTCCTCCTCCAAAGCATGAAAGTGCAAAGTCAAAGTGAAGTCACTCAGTCATGTCCGACCCTTTGCGACCCCATGGACTGCAGCCTACCAGGCTCCTCCGTCCACGGGATTTTCCAGGCAAGAGTACTGGAGTGGGGTGCCATTCTAAATAAAAGAATTCAAATGGAAATTGTTGTTCAACACGAAAGAAGTCTTAAACCAGCTCTTGCAGACCCATTTTATGATTGCCAGGGGCTGGGATGGTAAACACGAAAGGCGGAGGGGGAAGCCTGCTAGGATATCCTGAGCTGAGCAGACCTCCAGAACACCACTGCTTTCTGGCATTAGACTGAATCTACCTTTGTTCCCACCCGGGTGTACTCTGGGACCACAAGGTTCTGCTTCCTTGTGTGACTTCTCAGCTCAAAATATTTTTGCAGTTGCCCATGCCGACCAAAAGGAGTCTCATTTTGTCATGGCGTTGGGCAGGGCCATCCTTAGGGTCAGGCAAGAGAAGTCTTGCACGTCACAAATACCAAAACACAAAGACATTTGTTTTCTTTTTGGTCTTAAAAGGCAGTTTTGGGGGAAACTCTGGGACAGTTTGAGCTAATGGGAATTATGCAACAGGGAAATGTGTGCTCAACTGGGCTTTGTACCTCACCCCCCACCCTTGCAGGGTCAAGTTAAGTTGCTGTAGGGAAGGTGGCAGTGGCCTACCTTGGGAAACCAGACAAAGAGGGGCTGGTCTGTTTTCAAGCTGGCTGCCCTAAATCATGCAAAGCAGGTGCCTCAGAGACTGGAGTCCCCGGATAACTGTGTTCCCTTCCACCTCTGTGCTCAGGGATACGGTCTTTGGGGACATCTGAGTTAGCAAAGAGAGGTATGAAGAATCCAGCTGCCCCAACCCCCTGAAGAGCTTAACCTTGCCAGTCCCATGCGGGGTTCAGGCAGGCTTGGTCACCACCCAAGTTCTGGGCCCAGCTGGTGCCCCGCCCTGCCCAGAAGGCACTTGGCTCTGCCCAGGCTTGTCCACTGCCGGGACGAGCACCACTCCTATGGCCTCCAGTTCAGGTGATCTGGCTGGAAATATGAGTCTGGCCACAGACAAATCTATAAAGTTTCAAAACCTTAACTATTTAGGCATATGATAGGTGAATCTCCATTTGTTCTCTTGCCCTGAACCCCATACATATAAGGGGCAAGTCTGACTTTGAGAACCATTTACTGAACGCTAGGTGCTATAATGCTAAGGCCACTGCTTACACGAGTCCAAACAAAATCCTGTAAGATGTGATAAAGCAATCATGCTCCTTGTTATTTACCCACAGAGTTGAACACTTGGGTCCATCCAAAATTCACACCCTAGCCACTGTGGAGCAGTATAGAAGTTCCTCAGAAAACAAAAAAATAGAATTACCATATGATCCAGCAATCCCACCCCTGGGCATATATTCAGACAAAACTCTAATCCAAAAAGAGACCTATAACCCAATGCTAATAGCAGCACTATTCATAATAGCCAAGACATGGAAACAACCCATTAGAACGTACAACACCAAGAATGAACCCTACTGTAAACTATGGACTTTGAGGGATGATGACTCAATGTAGGTTCATCAGCTGTAACACAGGTACCAATCTGGCTGGAGATGTTGATAATAGGGGAGGCTGAGGGTGTGTGAGGGCAGTGGGTATATGGGAATTCTTTGTCCTTTCCCCTAGATTTTGCTGTGAACCTGAAATTGCTCTAAAAAATTAAAGTTCATTAAAAAAAATCTTTGAGGCAACAGGTAACTTAAAAAAAAAATTAAATAACTTTGCTGAGAGCTTCCCAGGTGGCTCAGTGGTAAAGAACCTGCCTGCCAACGCAGGAGCCGTGGGTTCGATCCCTGGGTCAGGAAGATCCCTTGGAGAAGGAAATGGCAACCCACTCCAGTATTCTTGCCTGGGAAATCCCACAGACAGAGGAGCCTGGAGGATTACAGTCCATGAGGTCACAAAGAGCTGACTTAGCGACTAAACAACAATAACAAAAAAACTTTGCCAAAGGTCCCACAGCTGAAAAGTAAGGGAGCTGAAGACAGAGCAGGGGCTGACCCTCTGGCTTGCTCCATCTAACCCATAAGTCCTATACTTCTCTCTTGGGTCTGATCAGAAGCTGCCTTTCTGTGTGACTTGACCCTTTACCCCTTCTGCACATGACTCATCCATGCAGACTGTGATCTCTGCAATGGGACCTGACAGTCTGCATTTCCAACAAGCTCCTGGGCGACAAGGATGGAGCAGGCCCAGAGGGGACACACTGAGTTGCCTGAGTCTGTGCTCTGCCCATACCAACCTGCTGACTGAGCCATTACTATGTCTTACTGAGCTTCCTCCACCCAGAATGTCTTTCTGCCACATCTCTGCTTGTAAAAAATGTGGGTATACAAATTAAAGTCTACTCTCATGCTAAGTCATCACCTGACCCTCACCAACCCCCAGACCCCCACCAACAGCCAGAATCAATGGGTCCTTGTGATGGGCTTCCCTGGTCTTCAGCACCATTTCACGCAGTGCTTGCTTCTTTCCATTAACTGGCACCTCTCTGCTCACTGGCTGTGCATCTGTTCACTTCTGCTATTGTGAAAGCATGCTGAGAGGGACTCTATCCCTTTCATCTTTACAGGTTCCTTAACACCAAGTGGGGCTTTGTATGCAGAAAGGAACATGACCCCACCTTGCTCCCTTCTTTAGCTCCCTGATGTTGGTCCTCTCTTCTATAAAATAGGACAATAACACCTACCTGTTTGGATGGTTGTGAGGTTTAAATTAAATGTCGCCATGTGTAAGGACTTCTTAACCACTGGTGGCCAGTGGTTAAGAATCCACCTTTCAATGCAGGGGATGGGAGTCTGACCCTGGACCTAAGATCCTAAATGCTGCAGGGCAACTAAGCCCATGCACTGAAACGAAGACTCCGAGCAGCCAAAAATTTTTTAAAAAGTCATAGGTAAAATACCTCACCCATAGTAAGCCACTGATAAATATGTACTGAATTGGATTTTCCTCTTTTATTATCTAAATAAGGAAAGGATGTGGACTTTAAAAACTGAGTTAACGATAGATCCAGGCCTAGTGCCAGGGATCTTAACCTTTATTCCAGTCATTTTTTCCACTCTGTCAAGTTCTACTGTACTTTATGTGAGTAACATTCCCAGTCATTCATATGACTAAAATTCATCAGTATTTACAGAAGAAACCCAGAATATTGCTTCCTGGTTCACATTTCCTGTACAAATCGCTGGCTAAAATTCAGACAGGGCTTACAAATAAAAGGCATTGATGTATTCTTATATCTTGGTAAATAATAAAGTAACATAATATATTTCATATCCATCTATAATGTAATGCATGTCTATGAAACTCAATACAACCAAATTTAAAAATAGGAAATGGTTCCAGATTAAACATGATTGTTCAAAAGAATAAATGATTATGATCAACCAGAACGATTGCCTTTACGGATTACTCACTGGGACACCTTGGCAAACTCACCTGATTTCTCATTTACTTATCTCAAAAACACAGATACTACCAACTGCCTAACTTGTTTCAGAGTTCATGGAAAGAGCAAAAAAAAAAAAAAGTCAATTTATGCAAATACCATAAAAATCCAGCAAACTTTCTATGTGTAAAAAATCATTAACAGTATCTTTAGATACAATCCAAAGCTGAGGGGAAAGGCAATTTATGTGAAACCTACAGAAAGTGGAAGACTTGGGGAGGTTCAACTATTAAGTGTTTCATCTACTATTATTATTTTTTAGATTTATGGTCTTGGCTTCCAACTGCTCCAGGTACCTAAATGAGCCATGAGCCATGTGAGGAGGTCAGAGAGCAGAATGCTTCTAGAGCCACCTTCTCTTCTTCAGAATAAGAAGAGATGGTTTATTTGATGTAGGCATGTTGATTGGCAGTGTAGGCTTGCAGATTCCTTCGGTATGAAGTCATGTCTTCAAAACTGGGTGGGGCGCTGACTTATTAAATTTTTTCTTTTCCTCTGGAAGCCAGGGCTTGGAAGTAGCTGAAGATGACATGCGAACTGAGTTGGGTGGTCTTGGGAAAATTCTGTGTAAACAGCATTGCTCATCGAAAAGTAGCACAAAACACCGCACATCTGTCTGCCCATATAAGACAAACGGAATCTGGACTCCATTAATGGGCCTGAGGAATAAATTATTCTCTAATAAATGTTTTTATAATCGCAATGGAAAGGAAGGTCCAGGACACCAAAGGAAATGAGACTCTGCTGGACCGATCTGTCAGCGGAAGCCTGGAGGAGGAGTGGGAGGAGGAAGAAGTCCACAGCTGTGCCTGATGCAGGAGAGGTCATGCCTTCTCGAAAGATGGGGAATATAGAAGCTCCAGGAGGTACCTTATTCTAGACTGCCAAGGAGAATGCCAGATCACTCTGAGAGGGTGGCTTTCACCCTCAGCTTTTTTGGATGATCCAAGAACAACTCAGTGAGACATTCAACTGAGGCTTCAGACCCGATGACTTCTATGTCCTGAAGGTCACAACTGTCCACATGACGTGGGCTAATGAGCTCCAGCAACTATGGAACAGAGCACCTGGGTTATCTGGGTTTTGCATCCAGATACTGCTAACGCACGAAATACCTACTCTTCTCCCCCTCTGCCCCATCAAATGTTTGCTGTCTTTGCCTGATGAGCACAAGGGCCTTTGTTTTGTCAGGGGTGGAACAGAGAAAGTTTGACTGTCGCAGACGTGGCGGGGAGAGAAGAGGAGGCTGGAGTGTGATGTGCTCTCTGTTCCCTGTCTGGCTCGCTGGTTTACATTTGAGCCCCAATGTTGGAGGATTGAACTGCTTTCCTTACAGGGGTGATAGGTCTGAAGCATGGTAGGCTCAGAACTGCCTGGAGCCCCTGCCTCTGTGAGAAACCTGGTCCAGCCTGGAGACCCGGAGGGCTGGCTCTCTCATAATAAAGCCCACTAGGGGAGTATTCCTTAATGATGCTAGCAAGAGGCTTCTCAGGCAGATGGAGTAGGGGCTGGCCAGGAAGGAGGCAGATGCGCTGTGCTAATTGTGGCTGGCAGACTGGTCTACAGACACACATGAAGACCCATTTGGGGACCCTCAGAAATAACTGAAGAATACTTTCTTGACTAGCTAGAGAGGAAATGCCCAACCCCAATTCAGTGCACTTCAGGCCTACTCATAAATGGATCCAATTTTGTATTTACCAACTGGTAATGCCAAAGGTCAAAGCTACACAGAAAATGGCATAGAGTTTTGGAAATTTCAGGTATTTATTTGGCATTTGGGTAATCTTCCTCTGCCTACACCAAATCCATTTGCAGTGGAAGTCTCAATGTCTTTAACATAATGGAGCTCGTGAAACTATTTACTCATACACCTTGCTTTTTAATTTAAAAACGTTAAGGCAATGATTTTTATTATTGTGGTAGTTTCAAAATTTCATTATACTTTGGATAAGTCTCTGTGACTTCTGTTTCTTGCCAAGATAGAATAACAAAGACCAGATTTATCCTCTTGCAAGTCACACAGACTTTTTGGTTTCCCAGTGCATATAAAAGTTATGTTTGCACTGTATATAGCCCAAGAAGTGCACAATACCATTATACCTAAAAAATGTATGTTTCTTAATTTAAAAATACTTTGTTGTTGAGAATACCAGTGGTTGAGAATCTGCATGTCAATGCAGGGGACATGGGTTTCATCCCTGGTCCAGGAGGATACCACATGTCATAGGGCAACTAAACCTGTGAGCTCCAACTCCTGAGCCCTCAAGCTGCAACTACTGAAGCCCGCACGCCCTAGAGCTCACACTCTGCAACAAGAGAAGCCATCACAATGAGAAACCTTCACACTGCAACCAGAGAGTAGCCCCCACTCACTGACAGGAGAGAAAGTCCACACGTAGAAATGAAGACCCTGTGCAGCCAAAAAGGAGTGAATGAATGAATTAAAGAAACAGCTGTTGATACTTGTAGGGCTTCTCTAGTGGCTCAGATGGTAAAGAATCTGCCTGCAATGCAGAAGACCTGGGTTCAGTTCCTGCACTGGGAAGATCCCCTGGAGGAGGAAATGGCTCCCCACTCCAGAATTCTTGCCCAGAGAATTCCATGGACAGAGAAGCCTGGTAGGCTACAGTCTATGGGGTTGCAGAGACAGACATGACTGAGTGACTAACACTGAAACAATGAACTGATACTTTTAACAACAGCAATAAAAAATACTTCATTGTTAAAATATGTTAGCCATCATCTGAGCCTTCAATGAGTTGAAATCTCTTTGCTGGTAGAGGGTTTTATTGTAATGCGGATGGATTGGGATGATATTTCCTGAAGGCTGAGGTGGCTGTGGCAACTTCTTAAAGTAAGACAACAATGAAGTTTGCTGCATCGATTGACTCCTTCAAGAACAATTTCTTGGGGCATGCAGTGCTGATTGGTAGCATTTTACCCACAGAAGAACGAGAACTTCTTTCAAACTTGGAGACAATCCTCTCAAATGCTTGCTGCTCCTTTACCAGCTAATTTTATGGGATAGTCTAAATCCTTTGTTGTCATTTCAACAACTGATTAATTTTGCCATCTTACATGGGCATGATTCACGGCACCTCAATACAATTACAATAGTAACATCAAAGATCACAGATCATCATAACAAGTATAATAATATAAAAAAGTTTTAAATACTGTGAGAATTACCAAAATGTGACACAGACACAAGGGAGCAAATGCTCTTGGGAAAACGGTGACAACAGATTTGTTTGAAAATGGCATGATATAAACTTCAACTTGTAAAAAAATGGTATGTGACTATATATGAAAAAATACATGAAACTAAATACAGTGAAACACAGTAAAATGAGGTATGCCTATATGTTGTTTTAATCTGTTAAATTTGTAGTAATATGTCACGCAGCAACAGAGAAGTCATACAATGAAAAGGAGTTAATGGCAGACGGGACATCGCAGAAGAAATGATCGGTGAACTTGATGACAGCAATAGAGAGTATCCAAAATGGAACAGAGGAAAAAGAACTTAAAGAAAGTAAAAAGATCACTAATTAGCCGTCAGCCAATTTTAAGACATCACCTAATAGACGTGTAATTAGAGTACCTGAAACTGAAGAGTGGAGAAAAGACAATTAGAAGAAATAACGACTGAAAAACTTCCATGTTTCATGAAAAGTATAAATCCACAAACCTCAGAAGCTCAACGAAATCCAAGGACAAGCAACATAAAGAAAAACACACCAAAGCATAAAAATAATGATGATATACTTCTGATTAGAAACTAATCAAGTAAGGAAATAATGGACTCAATGGACATGAGTTTGAACAAACTCTGGGAGACAGTGAAGCGCAGGAAAGCCTGGAGTGCTGAAGTCCACGGGGTCACAGAGTCAGACACAACTTAGCGACTGAACAACAAGAAGGAAATAAGGAAGCACACATTTAAATTACTGAAAAAAAGACTGTCAACCCAGAATTCTATACTCCGAAAAACTAAATTCTATACTCTCAAAAACTGAGGGTGACATACAGATGGTTTCAGACAAACAAAAGCTGAATTAATTCATCACCAGCAGAGCTGTACTATAGAAAACATTAAAGGAAGAACTTCAGATAAGAGGAAAATGATATGAGAAGGGACTGTGGATCTTCATGAAGAAATGAACAGCACAGGAAATGGTGACTATAGGAGTAAACATAAAATATTTTTTTCTTAGTATAACTCTTTTTTTAAAACATAAACTTTTACTTTTGGAATAATTTCAGACGTACAGAACAGTTACAGATTAGTATGATGGTATTTGGATATATGTTGCCTTTATGCTGAACTTTGCATGTTCAGGAACAAACTGGTTAAAACTAAAAGGAAAGAGAAATACATAACATCACCATTCATTAAAGAAATACAAATTAAAATACAATAAGATGGTTTTATTCCTTTGAACAGCTGAAATTAACAACCATACCAAACGCTGGTGAGGATGTAGAGCAAGTGGAACTCACACTGAGAGGAATATAAAAAGGTGCAGCCACTCTGGGAAACAGTTGAGCAGTTTCTAAGAAAGTTAAATATGCATCTACCAGGTATTTATTCACCACTAGGTATTTACCAAGAGAAAAGAAAGCTTATCTCCACACAACGATCTGTTACAGATGTTCATAACAGCTGTACTTGCAATAGCCCCAAACTGAAAACTTCTATGTCCACCAACAGGTACCAAGTGGGCAGCGGGGTTCTGTGCACTAGAAAACAGAAATGCCTCACGCTGGCAAGTGAATAAGTGGATGAGCGGATATTTATCTAGGCTCCCATGCTAACTGTGCTGTGACCACGTGAGCCTCTAACAATGCTTGTGGACTGGCCATTTTCAAAGAGAACTTCATATCTGGCTCAAGTATAAATTAACCTAGAATACTCACTGGAAGGACTGATGGTGAAGCTGAAGCTCCAAACTCTGCCACCTGATGCGAACAGCCATCTAATTGGAAAAGACTCTGATGCTGGGAAAGGTTGAAGGCAAAAGGAGAAGAGGGCGACAGAGGATGAAATGGTTGGATGGCATTCAATTCAATGGGCATGAACTTGGGCAAACCCCAGGAGATGGTAAGCCTGGAGTGCTGCAGTCCATGGGGTCAAAAAGAGTCAGACACGACTTGGTGGCTACACAACAACAACATTTGAAAATTTTAAGAACTCAAAACTAAAACCTCAGTTTAAAAAATATCAATAAACAGATTTCATTAATGTTATATAACTTACACTACTGTGGCCAACAGGTCTAGAAACTTGCTCCAAGGGCTCTCACTCCATTTCCACCACAGAGACCAGTAAAGCAAACTTCTTTCAGATGTGCTTTTAAATCACATTCAAGTTGCCAGGGTTCTGATTAGGTCACACTTCTTATGTAAAACTCCTGGCCTCCTGCTTCTCTTTACTCACCACCATCTGTTTCTTCCGCATGCTCACCCCTGATCCTCATCTGCTCAGACTGGCTCTTAACTATGATTTTTTACCCTTACAGTCAAAACAGATTCTCTTCTTCTCCCACTTATCTGATGATAAGTGCCTCCAGGGCCAATTAGGTAGTGTAGCCGTGGTTTTGTGCTCACATACCCTTCCAGCACATCTACCTCAGCAGCTGAAATGTAATAACAAATTGTGGGTACTATAAATACACTTGTCCACAGTAGAAAGGGACTGAGGTATCTCAGGAGGCAACTGGCAATGAAAACCATATTCTCCTTCACTAGGAAACTGACAATTCAGATTCTAGTAAAGCTTTAGCTATTTCTGAAGCATAAAAGACCTAAACGCAGACCTTGCTACCGCTGTCAACATGGTGAGATACGAAGGATGTACTCATGATTCCCAGACCTGCCACATAGGATGTCTGACTTTTATAAATAAAACTGTTTTTTATGTGGTCGAGAAGAACTGGAAGGAGTTTCTAAATTCTCTTAAAACCCTGGGATTAGCTAATCAATAGCTAATAAAATCTCCCAAACTCTGATCACATAACATCTGTGTTTAAGGGTACCTCTGACTGAATTACCATGAAATGGAAGTAGCGCTTCCTATATTACACAATGAGAGAAAACTCACTTAAAATTCAAATGCAACTCTGAAATATGCAATACTATTATAATTGGTATTATTAACTATAGTCAACAGGGTGTATCTTACATCATGCTAAGAGAGTAGATCTTAAAAGTTCTCAGAAGAAGAAAAAAGTTTTGTAACTATATGTGGCAATGAATATTAATTAGACTTACTGTGGAAATCATTAAAAAATATTCAAATGCAGTTCAGAAGGGAAGTATCCAAACTAAAAAAAAAAAGTTTTCATGGGTCCATCTCTTAAAAATTATATATGTATTAATAAAGTTGTTTAAAACACTGACTTCTCTTATAACTAGAAACATATCTTTTGTTAACTTACAAAATTATTAATAGCTAACATTTATTGTGGTAGATGCTGGGTTTTACTTGCTTTATCTCATTCTCTTCCTTTTTTTTAAAAAATTTATGTATTGTCTGTAGGGCACATGGCATCTTAGTTCCCCAACCAGAGGTTGCACCCTCACTCCCTTCATCAGAAGCGTGAAGTCTTAACCACTGGACCCCCGGGGAAGTCCTTTTATCTCATTTTTCAGATGAGAAAATGGCATCTTAATTAAAAAGCTGATCCAAGCCCACTCATTGGCAGGGCCAGATGGGAACCCAGGTCCACCCATGGCAGAGTTCTTACACTTGACCATTATGGTGACTGCTACTGCTACTGCTAAGTCGCTTCAGTCGTGTTCGACTCTGTGCGACCCTAGAGACGGCAGCCCACCAGGCTCCCCCGTCCCTGGGATTCTCCAGGCAAGAACACTGGAGTGGGTTGCCATTTCCTTCTCCAATGCATGAAAGTGAAAAGTGAAAGGGAAGTCGCTCAGTCTTGTCCGACTCTTAGCGACCCCATGGACTGCAGCCTACTAGGCTCCTCCGTCCATGGGATTTTCCAGGCAAGAGTACTGGAGATGATACTTTTCGCTGACTGGTTTGTGCAGGAGCGTCCTCCAATCTGTGCAAATACACCTTTTCTCCATTGTTTTCCTTTCTGTCACCATATAAAGCCCAATGGGAACCCAGGTCCACCCATGGCAGAGTTCTTACACTTGACCATTATGGTGACTGCTACTGCTACTGCTAAGTCGCTTCAGTCGTGTTCGACTCTGTGCGACCCTAGAGACGGCAGCCCACCAGGCTCCCCCGTCCCTGGGATTCTCCAGGCAAGAACACTGGAGTGGGTTGCCATTTCCTTCTCCAATGCATGAAAGTGAAAAGTGAAAGGGAAGTCGCTCAGTCTTGTCCGACTCTTAGCGACCCCATGGACTGCAGCCTACTAGGCTCCTCCGTCCATGGGATTTTCCAGGCAAGAGTACTGGAGATGATACTTTTCGCTGACTGGTTTGTGCAGGAGCGTCCTCCAATCTGTGCAAATACACCTTTTCTCCATTGTTTTCCTTTCTGTCACCATATAAAGCCCTATGCTGCTGAACGTCATGAAAATAATACAAATTTGGGGATTTCCTGGTGGTCCAGTGGTTAGGGCTTGGTGCTTTCACTGCTGGGGACAAAGTTCAGTTCCTGGTCAGGGATCCTGCAAGCCACGAGATGTGCAAAAAAAAAAAAAAGGATACAAATGACCATTAATCAACTTGGCAACGCTACTGGCAGCAGTGCTCCAAAATGAAGGCCCAAGGGCTCCTCCCTCGTCATATCTATTGGAAATGTGAGGGGGGTTCAAGGCAGAGGAAGTGCAGATGCTGCTTGTCTCCTGATAATGTTTCTGTGGCTCTCAAAGGAAGTATGAAAATAGGGCAGCTCTGCGGGCCCTCTGGCTGTTGGCACTGCTGCTCAAGCTGTGAGTCACGCTCTGGCCTCTGCGGACCCTGACTGCTTGGTCTTCACCCAGAGACTCTGGAGAGGAGGCAAGGTGGGTGTTGCTCCATCCATCATGGTCACGTGTAGTCAAGAGTGCAGTGGTTTCTTTCCCACTTCCTGCCACTCAGAGTTCTGTGGCAGCAGCATGGGGCCCACCTGACTTTGTAGATGAGGCCAAGCGGCTGAGACCCGGTTCCCACTGACCCAGAGCAGCCCCAATTTTGAGGTTTTATGGAAGATATCACTTTAAAACTTTCAGTGCTGAAAAAAAGTTGGAGAACCATCAGGCTGCTGGGAACGGCATAGTTCAGTGGTCAAGCTCATGGCTCTGGAGCTTGATAACATAGGTTCAAGTCCAAGTTCAACCGCTCTTCTGGTTTATGTGCCTCACGGAGCAAGTTAATCCAACCTCTGAACCTCAAACTTATTCTGACTACCGAGTAAGAAGCAATGGTGGTTATTAACCCTACGGACTCGCCTTATTAGCAGGTGAAGAGCTAGAGGGGAATTGTGCTAAAATTTAGGAGGAGGAAGAGGAGGGGAAAGAGCTGATGGCTTGTGGAAAGACTTGGGGCCTGGCTCCCAGACAGATATGAGGCAAAGAGAGGCGTTTACTTGTGTTACCTCTTCTAATGCTAAAACTCTCCTTTCATAATGTGAAACCTGAGGTCCAGAGAAGATGTGACTTACACCGAGGTTGAATTAGAAATGTATATTCTATATTCTGTTTCTATATCCATGCAGCTTTTCTCCTTTCTCTGCAAATCTCTAAATTTTTCTTATTTAAATACACAAAGTAGTTTTCTATATATGAGGGGACCTGCTGTGAGCTTAGGGAAAATATGCAGTTCTGGAACAAGTGAAAGAAAGCCTTAAAACCTCGGAGGGGTATAAAGTTGAAGCTGGCCAAATATATACCTCTGTGCTTAGTCGCTCAGTCGTTTCTGACACTTTACAACGCTATGGACTGTAGACTGCCAGGCTCCTCTGTCCATGGGAATGCTCCAGGCAAGAATACTGAAGTCAGTTGCCATTTCCTTCTCCAGGGGATCTTCCCAACCCAGGGATCGAACCCAGGTCTCCTGCACTGCAGGTGGATTCTTTACCATGAGTCACCAGGGAAGTCCAAGATTACTGGAGGGGAGTAGCTTATCCTTTCTCTAGTGGATCTTCCAGACCTAGGAATCGAACTGGGATCTCCTGCATTAAAGGTGTATTCTTTACTGGCTGAGCTACCAGGGAAACCCAAATATATACATACACATCTGTATTTAAATATGGAAACTATATCTAATATTTAACATATTAAGTTGGCAAAAAAGTTCATTCAGTTTCTTCTATAGCATCTTATGGAAAATCCCAAACAAACTTTTTGGTCAATCCACTATATATATTGTATATAATAGACTGATTAAAATGAAAATCAATATGATTTAATACAATCTTTTTAACCCATTACATCAATAATAATGATACATTAGTACAAACTTCCCTGGTGGCTCAGATGGTAAAGAATCTGCCTGCAATGCTGGAGACCTGGGTTCGATCACAGGATGGGAAGATCCCTTGGAGGAGGGCATGGCAATCCACTTCACTATTCTAGCCTGGAGAATACCTATGGACAGAGGAGCCTGGTGGGCTACATACAGTCCATGGGGTTGCAAAGAGTCAGACACGACTGAATGACTAAGCACAGCACAGTACAAACTTTATTAAATTTTTTTTCACATAGTAATTCTCAGACCAATGGAATTTAAAAGTCAACATCAACTTAACCTGAAATGAAATGAATATAGTGAGTGTCTCCCCCTTCTTTCATATTCTGCACTGTCACAGAGAAAAAAATCTCAAGCATCCACTCTCTCTGGCCACATCACACTCACACTGCAACACGCAGAGAAGAGGCTTTGGCTGGACAACAGGGTCCAGAAACCACTGGCACGTGGCCAAAAGGATGCCTCCCGAAGCCTTTAATTATGAGACCTGGCCTTTCTCCACTCAAGCCTCTTCATGAGAATCCCAGGGTTCACTAAATTCAACTTCTGAGAGTGTAACGGTAGATTTAGTCTGTTTCTAATGGAAAGGGAGAAAAAGACAAAAGGAAATGCACCATGTTTGGCACTGAGACACAGGAAGGATAGAGCATCAGTCATTCAGTCTGCAAGGAGAGGTACTGCGCCTCTGTGAAATCCAAGGTCATTCCAACTCCATACCAGAAGGAGAAACTACTGTGGGTGCATTAAAAAAATCAGGAGCTGGCTCAAAGAAAGTCTCCTTAAGGTTGGTTTCAGTCAGTTCAGTTCAGTCGCTCAGTCATGTCTGACTCTTTGTGACCCCATGAACTGCAGCATGCCAGGCTTCCCTATCCATCACCAATTCCCAGAACCTGCTCAAACTCATGTCCATTGAGTTAGTGATGCCATCCAACCATCTCATCCTCTGTCATCCCCTGCTTCTCCCACCTTCAATCTTTCTCAGCATCAGGGTCTTTTCCAATGAGTCAACTCCGCACGAGGTGGCCAAAGTATTGGAGCTTCGGCTTCTGCATCAGTCCTTCCAATGACTATTCAGGACTGATTTCCTTTAGGATTGACTAGTTTGATCTCCTTGCAGTCCAAGGGACTCTCAAGAGTCTTCTCCAAAACCACAGTTCAAACGCGTCAATTCTTCAGTGCTCAGCTTTCCCTGCCCGTGGTTTGGGAAAGGTTGGTTTCCCTGTCCTTCAGTCGCTACATCTAAACAAATCCAGACAAACGAAAGCAGAAATGCTCCTACCACCTGCTATCGTCTCTCAGGATGTGATTTGATGCTTTCTCTTCCCTGTCTCTAAGAATGAAGGATGTTGTTGGTATTTTGGATCAAAATTAGGCAATGTGATGTTCTGACGGAACCCTCTGACGGCAGGAAACTGTGTCAGCATTTTGATAGAGTGAGTGAGGTGGCCACAGAGGCCCAGAGGAGTGATGATAGTGACGATGCTTTAAAACGTGAAGGAAATTCAGGGCTTCTTTGTAAGAATGACCTGCTTTTCCCAAGAAGTGCAAACTGAAGAAAACAATGAGTTGGCACTTTTTGTCTGTATAATTGAGAAACATATTAAAGAAACAGAAAGACGATATCCTGAGGTGGTAACATGTAGGGGGAAAAAAACCCAACACTTCCATGAACCGCTACTGGGATACAGTACATATTAAATACAATTGTTTGTCAGGGAAATCTGGCGATAATGTATCTAAAGCTTTCAAAGCACCACATTTTCTTTATTCATTCATTTGTCCCTGGACGTCTAGGTTGCTTCCATGTCGTGGCTATCGTTTAGCAGTGCTGCGGTGAACACTGCCACATGTGTGTCTTTCTGAGCTCATTTTTCATTGGGTATATTCCGCACAGTGGAACTGCTGGGTCATAGGTTAGTTCCATGTTTAAGTTTTTTAAGGAACCGCCATACTGTTCGTCATAGTGGTTGCACCAACTCACATTCCCACCAACAGTGTAAGAGCATGTCCTTTCCTCCACACCCTCTCCAGCATTTATTGCTTGTAGATTTTTTTTGATGCTGGCCATTCCGGCCAGTGTGAATGGAATATCACTCAGCCATAAGAAGGAACAAACTTGAGTCAACTGAAGTGATGTGGATGAATCTAGAGCCTGTCATACAGAGTGAAGTCAGAAAGAGAAAAACAAGTCACAAAAAAATGTACTGATTTTTTTCAGGGCAAGAATAGAGGCACAGACATGCAGAATGGACTTGTGGACACAGTGGGGGAAAGTGACGGGCAGACTAACTGAGAGAGTAGCACTGACATACACTGCTGCTGCTGCTCTAAGTTGCTTCAGTCGTGTCCAACTGTGTGACCCCATAGACGGCAGCCCACCAGGCTCCCTCGTCCCTGGGATTCTCCAGGCAAGAACACTGGAGTGGGTTGCCATTTCCTTCTCCAATGCATGAAAGTGAAAAGTGAAAGTGAAGTCGCTCAGTCGTGTCCAACTCTTCACGACCCCATGGACTGCAGCCCACCAGGCTCCTCCACTTCTGTGTGTAAAATAAGAGAGCTAGAGCTCAGCTCTCTGCTCGGACAGGACCTAGAGGGGTGGATGGGAAGAAGGCTCAAGAGGGTGGGGATATATGTATATGTATGGATGATTCATGATGTTGCACAGCAGAAACCAACATAACACTGTAAAGCAATTATATTCCAATGAAAAGAATAAGCTTTCAAAGTACACATGGTTTTAGTAGCAAGCCTACTGAAACAATCAGAGATGAGCACAATACATTGTGAATAAGGAGGTGTATCACAGCCTTATTTAAAATGCAGGAATAGTTTAAGCGATCTAAGTATCTAATCATAGTGGGCTGCCTGAAAAGCCTGTAAACATATGCACATGATGCATTGCTTCAGCTCAGCCCAGTCGCGTCCGACTCTTGGCGACCCAATGAATCGCAGCACGCCAGGCCTCCCTGTCCATCACCAGCTCCCGGAGTTCACTCAGACTCAACGTCCATCAAGTCAGTGATGCCATCCAGCTATCTCATCCTCAGTCATCCCCTTCTCCTCCTGCCCTCAATCCCTCCCAGCATCAGAGTCTTTTCCAATGAGTCAACTCTTCGCATGAGGTGGCCAAAGTATTGGAGTTTCAGCTTTAGCATCAGTTCTTCCAATGAACACCCAGGACTGATCTCCTTTAGGATGGACTGGTTGGACCTCCTTGCAGTCCAAGGGACTCTCAAGAGTCTTCTCCAACACCACAGTTCAAAAGCATCAATTCTTCGGCACTCAGCTTTCTTCACACTCCAACTCTCACATCCATACATGACCACTAGAAAAACCATAGCCTTGACTAGATGGACTTTGTTGGCAAAGTAATATCTCTGCTTTTCAATATGCTATTTAGGTTGATCATAACTTTTCTTCCAAGGAGTAAGCGTCTTTTAATCTCATGGCTGCAGTCACCATCTGCAGTGATTTTGGAGCCCCAAAAAATAAAGTCTGACATTGTTTCCACTGTTTCCCCGTCTATTTCCCATGAAGTGATGGGACCAGATGCCATGATCTTCGTTCTCTGAATGTTGAGCTTTAAGCCAACTTTTTCACTCTCCACTTTCACTTTTATCAAGAGGCTTTTTAGTTTCTCTCACTTTCTGCCATAAGGGTGGTGTCATCTGCATATCTGAGGTTATTGATATTTCTCCTAGAATCTTGATTCCAGCTTGTGCTTCTTCCAGCCCAGTGTTTCTCATGATGTAAGTAGTTTGAGCATTCTTTGGCATTGCCTTTCTTTGGGATTGGAATGAAAACTGACCTTTTCCAGTCCTGTGGCCACTGCTGAGTTTTCCAAATTTGCTGGCATATTGAGTGCAGCACTTTCACAGCATCATCTTTTAGGATTTGAAACAGCTCAACTGGAATTCCATCACTTCCACTAGCTTTGTTCGTAGTGATGGTTTCTAAGGCCCACTTGACTTCACATTCCAGGATGTCTGGCTCTAGGTGAGTGATCACACCATTGTGATTATCATTGCTTACTAGTGGTTAAAACTGGTATCATAAATTGCTCTTCCAAAAAATATTTCATTATTTTTTCTTCTAGTTTTATTGAAATTGACACATAGCACTGTGTAAGTTTAGGGTGTACAGCATAATCATTTGACTCACATAGTCATAAAGTGATTACCAAAATAAGTTTAGTGAACACTCATCATCTTAAATAGATGTAAGATTCAAGAAATAAACAAAAAACCTTTTTTCATCTGATGAGAACTCCCAGGATTTAGTCTCTTAACAAGTTTCATATACAAGACAGTGATGTCAGTTATATTCATCATGTTGTCCATTGCTGCTGCTGCTGCTGCTGCTAAGTCACTTCAGTCGTGTCCAATTCTGTGCGACCCCATAGACAGCAGCCCACCAGGCTCCGCCGTCCCTGGGATTCTCCAGGCAAGAACACTGGAGTGGGTTGCCATTTCCTTCTCCAATTTATGAAAGTGAGAAGTGAAAGTGAAGTTGCTTCAGTCGTGTCCAACTCTGTGTGACCCCATAAACAGCAGCCTACCAGGCTCCTCCGTCCATGGGACTTTCCAGGCAAGAGTACTGGAGTGGGGTGCCATTGCCTTCTCCTGTTGTCCATTACTAGTACGTTCTCATTCTGCAATTGGAAGTTTGTACCTATTCATCACCTTCATCCAGCCACCCCCCTTCCCCCAACCTCCCAACTTCTGCCTCTGGTAACCACAGACCTGACCTCTTTTTCTATGAGTTTGAAATTATTCTTTTTGATACATGTGCAACTCCGGATTTTCTGAAGTACAAGTGATAGGAAGCTCATTTGAACTAATTTAAACAGAAAGGTGACTGTCAAGGAAGAGCTGAATGGCTAAGCTTAGGAAGGCAGGATGAATACAGGGCATCCTGAACCGGAGACTCAGATGGTCTCAGGACCCTCTCTTTCTCATGTGTTTGCTTCCACTACATCTCTGGGCTCATCCTAATAACCTCATCACCCAAGAGAAAATAGTTTCTCCCTGTGATAAATTCTAAGGAAGACTTGGTTGGTCTGGTTTGAATCGCATCTCTATTCCAATCATTGTATTTGTGACCTGGAAGGATTTGCCTGCTTTGTGTCAAATAACCACTTGAGATCAACCACTGTGATCAACAGGGTGATTTGGATTCCTTGTGAGGGCATAGAGGATGGGACAGCATGGTCAGGGACACCTGGGCAACTTCAGTTGCTGATAGTATTTGCTACTGTTTCCTCTGCAGTAGCTGGACCGAACTGTGTGTGGGTGTGTGTGTGTGTGTGTGTGTGAGAGAGAGAGAGAGAGATTAAAGAGGAAATAAGTCTTACTCTATTTCATGTAGAGGAATTCCCTTGGTGGTTGGGAAGTGGTCTGGGATAAAGGGCACTAGACAGGGGTTACCCTGGGCATGACTGTACCCAGTCTCATTGTCTGAACGGGACCAGAGATGAGCCGCCACCACTGATGAAAGACTTCGAATCTTTCACAAGAGATTCATAAGAAATTCGTACCCACTTCCACAAAAGTGGGTAAGACCTGGTTATGGGAAACAGCAACTTATGTATTCCATCGAAATCTAGCATTTCTAAAACATATTGATTTCTACCTAACCAGAAAGTGTACTCTGTCAAGCTATCATTAGAGATGTCATGCTGAAACCCATAGCTTAGAGAGAGAAAAATCCAGAATGAGTCTTTAAAAACCCAAGATTTCAAGACAAGAGAGACAGATGACACGACAAATGACGGTCACTTTAAAGACGCCACCACAACAGTGAAACGCTCTAATTCTGTTAGAGAACAACCAACACTGTTGCAGGAATTATTTCAAATTAAATAATACTGCTGCCTGGTATGGATTTTCTTTATTGTTCAGATGTGGATATCTGTGGATTCTTACCCACTAAAACTAGGAGATTTAGAAAGCAGATTGAAGATGAATTGGAAATGAGTGCACAGATTTTATTTATGAAGAGAAAAAAATCTATTGAGATTGCTAGCTGGTGAAGGTTTGAAAATCAATTAAAAAAAAAACTTTAATTACTGCCTACTGCCCATCAAGAGGCAGAATTTCAGGCCTCACCCTAATTTCCTGATGCAACCTAATCCTCCCTTTTGAAAAGCATACAATTTATTTGACCATTTCTTATATTGCTAAACTGAGAGAACTTAAAAACACTGGACCTTCAGAGTTTCTTTCCAAATACAAATTCTTATGAAAAGCTGAACAAGTACTGAGAAGACCTGATAGAGACGGTGGTGGTGTTGGGCCAGAGTCCCTTGAAGCCCTGGATCAATGGGTTACACACCATTTCATGCCTCAGCTCAAACAGGAAAGTAAACCAGGAAAAACAGAAACTCTGAAACTGCATCTCTGCAGCTGACTTTTTATATTTTTAGGGAACTTAGTATTTTTGCAACTGAATTTTCCCCACCAACTTCTGCAGCTCGTAAGAAGCTGTCCCTTTACTCTGGCTAATTAACACAGGCAACACCTCAGAATCTTCTAGAACTTTGAATGAGGCTAAAGAAAGAAGAAGGTGCTAATTGGGTAACCAAAAGAAAATTCTCTTTGGGATATATAGCTCTTTATTTTAGGCAGCTTTCTCAAATCCATTCACTGATTTTTTTTTTAAAATCAGTCATTTCTCCTACAAACCAAATCAACGAATCTATATAACATCACTTTTCAAGCCCAATGGGTCTGGTTTTTTAGTTGCTAAATTTTGTATGTTTGCTTTCAGAATTAAAACAAAAACTGGGCTGAACACTATTTATAAAGACTCGGGATGCACATTTTATATAAATAAAATCTATGCATAAAGGTTGCATTAAAAAGGAAGAAGCTTGCTTCCTGTGCACATCCTTAAGAAAGGAAATTACTTCATGGCCACCTGTCAAGAATGGGTGTTTGAAATTTCTAATCTGAAAACTGAACTTCAAACCATCATAGTACAAAGCACTTACAACCTGGAAATCATAATTTAGCATCAGAAATGAGTTTCATCCTCTAAAACTCTTCAAAATCATATGCCTCAAATATCATCACACAATTTAATAGGAAATTCTATCGCCATTCCTTTATGCACGTGTAGTGGCTCGCAGGCCACAATCAAGATCTCTCAATGGTCAGGCTCTTGTTTCTTGAATGGCCCGAGCAGGGTAACATCAAGTCAGTAAGAAAAAAGGAACCTGCAACTATGTGAAAAAGAAACCAAGCGGGTGTTTCTTTTCTGGCAGAATGTCAGCAATCAGAAGCGTCAAGAAACTGGCAAGCATCAGAGCATGTGCACACTGTCACAGTGTGACAAAAATAGATGTTACCAAAGGAACGTGAAAGTGAAGTCGCTCAGTGTGTCCGACTCTTTGCGACCCCATGGACTGTATCCTACGAAGGTCCTCTGTTCATGAGATTTTCCAGGCAAGAATACTGGAGTGGGTTGCCATTTCCTTCTCCAGAGGATCTTCCCGACCCAGGGATCCAACCAGGGTCTCCTGCACCGTAGACAGACGCTTTACCGTCTGAGCCACCAGAGAAAGTTGCTTTTAAAAAGAGATGACTCCCTACTGCCTAACCTCACTAATACACACGAAAGTGTGTTTTTAAAAAGGCTGCCACAGAACATTTCTAATCGTTCCCATGTTGTGGAATTAGTCACACCAAAAGCATCTTTCTGTTGTGTTAAACCACTGCACTTCAGTGAATTTCTCTTCCTGAACATCTATGAATATCCAATTCCCCCAAATAAGACAGTCCAAAGCCCGGATGACTTATCACAGGCTATCAATCCACAAGGTCCAAAGCCTCAGAATCTCCCCCAGGTGAGGATCACTGCAATTCTTGCACTGTTCGAACAGCGCGAGCCTGCACACTCGGAGTCGCTTTTGGCAGTGAAAATTCTGCTGCAGCAAATCTGGATGAAAGAAGGCTGATGGTTTAGAGCGATGGATGGATTACTCATCAAAGCTGCCCGTCTGGCTAGATGGGAGAGGGATAAGATTGCCTGGGATTTTTTCTTTTTTTCCCCTTAATCTTTAAATTGCTCTTTGCAGAGCGATAGTTCACATGCTAGTTAGGCACGGATCTCTCTCTGCTTGGTTAGTATGATTGACCAACTCACGGAGCCATGTCAATGGCTCACTACTGGTGAGGCCCAGTTCGTCTTTATCTCCTCTGTGGCCAGAGGCTGCACCCTGCACTATATACAGCTAGTCATTGTGGAAAAAGTGGGTGTCGTTAGAATTTTAGTAGCAGTGCACACGTGCTCAGCTGTGTCTGACTCTTTGTGACTCTTTGGATTGTAGCCTGCCAGGCTGCTCTGTCTGTGGAGTTTTCCTGGCAACAATACTGGAGTGGGTTGCCATTTCCTCTTCTGGAGGATTTTCCCGACCCAAGGGTTGAACCTGTGTCTCCTGCACCACAGAAAGATTTTTTTTTCTACCTCTGAGCCACCAGGGAAGCCCTTAGAATCTTAAGAGTGGGAGTAATTTCTAGCAATTGTCTACTTCTGTCCTTTCACAGATGAGAGACTCAGTCAACTTTTGCCTGAGACTGTGTGATTCAGTAGGTCACATCACAACCAGGGTTAGAATTTAGTCTTTGTAAATGCAATCCAGTGCAAACGGCCTACCTGGCTCTTTCTAGAAGTCTTGGAGGAAGTTACTTTTTACAGTTGTCTTCACACTTGAGACCAAAGAGATTGACACTGAAACTTAGCTTTTTCCTCCCACCACACAGTGACAAGGTCTTAGGAACAGAGCTAGGAGCAGAAGCAAGCAAATGTCATCTATCAAAACTATAGCTTCCCTGGTGGCTCAGCGGTAAAGAATCCATCTGCAATGCAGGAGACCTGGGCTGGGAAAATCCCCTGGAGAAGGGAAAGGCTATCCACTCCAGTATTCTGGCCCGGAGAATTCCATGGACTATACAGTCCATGGGGTTGCAAAGAGTCAGGCACAATTGAGCAACTTTTACTTTCACTTGTCCCTGGTGCTTTAAATGGCTAAGACTCCATGCTCCCAATGCAGAGGGCCCAGGTTTGATACCTGGTCAGGGAATTAGATCCCAATGCTACAACTAAGACCCAGGGCAGAAAAACAAATAAATATATACATATATTAAAAGAATCTAGCTAACTTTCTTTCTCCTTCTTTTTTTGGTGTTCCACCATAATGGTTGGTTTAGATAGTCAGTCATTTATTCTTTCAACAAATATCTACTGATTTCCCTAAGACCATAAAAGACTGAGTAGATTATTTGGCACTAATTCCCCACTATGAATGGAATAACACAGGACAGAGACTTCTGTGAGGAAAGACGACTGGATCATCTTCACAAACTAAGTAAATTGTTATTTACTGAGCATCACTTAAAAGTTGAAAACTAAAACAAGGACCTACTATATAGCACAGATATCCCGTATCTTGTAATACTCTATAATGGAAAAGTCTTTGAAAGAATAGATATTTATAACTGAATCACTGCTATATACCTGAAACACTATAAATCAACTATACTCCAATTAAAAAGTTGAAAACTAGTTAACAAGCCATTAGCAATGTTCTATTTGTAGCTAACTGGTAATGATCACACAAGTGTATTCATATTTACTTGGCGAAAGAGTCATTGAGTTGTACACTCACAGTTTGAGCACATTTCTGTAGGTAATTACACTTGTGGTATAGCTGACCTAGCGGGCTTTCCTAGTGGTTCAGACAGTAAAGAATCTGCCTGCAAGGTAGAGACTTGGGTTCAATTCCTGGGTCAGGAAGATCCCCTGGAGAAGGGAATGGCAACCTACTCCAGTATTCTTGCCTGGAGAATTCCATGGAGAGAGGAGCCTGGTGGGCTACAATCCATGGGATCTCAAAAGAGTTGGACATGACTGAGCAACTAAAATTTTCATAGTTGATCTACAATGTTATGTACATTTCAGATGTAAAACATAGTGATTCAAAAATTTTAAAGGTTATACTCTGTTCATGGTTATTAAAAAATCTTGGCTATATTCTTTATGTTTTGCAGTATAACGTCTCAATCCCCTGCCCCTATCTCGCCCTTCCCTACCCTCTTCCCACTGGTAACCACTAATTTGTTCTCTGTATCTGTGAGTCTGCTTCATTCTCTAATATTCATTCATTTGTTTTTCTGATTCCACATTAGGTGACATCACACAGTATTTGTCTTTCTCTACCCAACTCATTTCACTATACATAACACTCATCCTCTAGGCCCAGAGGGTTAGGGGCAACTCCTCAGAGGTGACCAGGCCCATCTTTGCAGACCTGCTTCCTATCACACCCTGAGCGCACAGGCCTCCATCCAGCCCAGATCAAGTTTCTTCTGGTTCCTGTGGAGTGGGAGGTGCCACTTCCTCAGCCTGACTCCCATCTCTTCTTATCTTCAGAGAGAGCCCTCTTCTGGATTCACGACTCAGCTGAGGAGGCTCTCCACAGTCTCTCTGCTCCCAGGCTTTGTGTACAACATGCGTGCATGCCAAGTCATTATAGTCATGCCCGACTCTTTGCCACCCTACGGACTATAGCCCACCAGGCTCCTCTGTCCATGGATTTCCCAGACAAGAATACTGGAGTGGGTTGTCATTTCCTTCTCCAGGGATCTTCCTGACTCAGGGATGGAACCCACAGCTCCTACTGTATGCCTCTGTGTGCTATATGACTTACTGCAGTTCTCATGACACTGTGGCTGCCAGATCCCCTCTAAAGTCGAGAGGCCTGGGTCACCCATCATATGAGGATCCTTAGATGCTGCATATGAAGAGATACTAAGAATAAAAATAATGTGGTATAATTTGAATGCTAACATAATACTAGCATATGTGTACATGTGTGCACACACACTTACTAATTCCTAGATCCAGATGGGCCTCACTGATACTTGGAACTAATGACTCGTAAGAATGAATGAATGAGTTTACCTGATCATGTGGAACAAACAGAATAATACCTCCCCTGATACATGGCCAGAATATGGACCACACAGAAGGAACACGAAAGCCTGTCTTTGATTCTTTGGTATCCTTGGCATTTCTGCTAAGAGGCCAGTGAACTGGAACATTTTTATTTATCAAAGAAATAAAAGCGAGATTGCTACAAGACCTCATTTTACAGGAGCAACACACATAAGAGGTTTGCCTCAGCTGTTCCTCAGAGATGTCTTGAGGGCTGCTGGTTGTTTGCTCCCACTCAAGCATCACAGGCCCTGGTTCTGAGAGGCACAGGATCCGAGGAATAGAGAAATGGACAAGATGTCAGGCAATTCTGGCACTTTTCCTGATTTGCTGCTAGCTGATCTTTCCTTTAATGGGTTTCTTTGGAATACGGGCATATAGTTATGTCATAGTTCTATCCTTTCATAATAGAAAGCAGTTCACATTTTAACTTTCTTGAATATAAAAGTCACATGAACACATTACAGAAAAATGGGACAGTGTAGATATGAATAAAACTGGAAAATGACCCAGGAGATGGAGATGGAGAGATGGTGAGCTTATGAGTTAGAATTCCCAAAGGATAAAAGTATCTGATTTGAATCACTTCTAGGCAAATTCTTTAGGAAAAAAAATCATTTCTATGAAAAAAGCAACATGATAGCTTTTGGAGCTAATTAAAATTCACTTGAGTCTGAAAATCTGTAACAGCTTCATTCACACTACTGAAGAAATTCTATTCTTTCAAATGTAATGTCTTAACAATAAAAAAAATATTTTGAATGATTGTTTTCTTTCTGTCCTTTCTCATTTTAAAACTACATCCAAATATATTTCAAAGTGAAGTAAATAGAGTGTAAATAGAGAATACAGAATAAAAGACTATTTCATTCTGGAGCCAGGCAACAAAATGTCATAACCTTTGCCCTCAGAGTTTGATTTTCAGTAAAATTTCTTTACAGAGTTTTCTAGCAACCAACTGTTTTGAGCATTAAATGTGGGAAAATTTTACTTGAGGGCAACACTGCTTTCTAGGATATGGTCCAAGACATTTAACATGAATGTTGAATAGAGCCTTTTAGAGTAAAGTTTCACTGACCGTGACTTCATCTGTAACAAAGTCTTCCAAGGCCCAGGGCTACATCACATGTTTACATGCCCACTCCTGTGGTAACAGAAGACCCTCAATGCATTTTTTAAAAACTAAAAAGTGTTTCATTTCTTTTACCTCTGAACTTTTTATTTTGTACTGGGGTATAGCTGATTAACAATGTTGTGACAGTTTCAGGTGAACAGCGAAGGGACTCTACTCAGCCAGACCTGTACATGTATCCATTCTCCCCCAAGCCCCTCTCCCACCCAAGCTGCCACATAACAGACCCTCAATGCATTTTTGATGAATTGAATTTAATTGAACATGTCTTCTATCCTTTAATGAATAAAGGACTGGAAGATTCCAAGCTGTATTTCAAGGCAACATTTTCAATGCCTAAACAGTGCTTCTTTACATATTTTGTTATTTTTCACAGTCTCAGGGCAGGAAGAAACATACTAAGTGACAAAGTGTCTGGTTTTCTTTTTCTCTAAGGACTGCCAGCATACCCAGGGCTGGAAGGAGCTGGGAAGGGCTGAGTGCTAGAAATTTCCATGTGCAACTGTACTCCTTCACTGGATCTGAGGCCGATTTCCACTCGGGCCCTTGTAACTGAGGTAGGGTGCGGAGGTGAGAGATGAACATTAGGAATTAACCTCTCTTCCAAATAGCCCCTTTGATTCCTTCTACCTCAAGGAAAACAGATCTCTGGTGAACTGAGAATTCAGGAAAGAGGGCGGCTGTTGGAAACATCAACTCCCACCCTGGGAAGATCAATCTCAAACAGGGCGCCTAAACTTCCTGAGCCTTGGTCACCTCATATGTTAAGTGGGGATGAGAACATTTGCCTCAGGGACTTCCATGGTGGTCCGGTGGCTAAGACTCTGAGCTCCCAGTTCAAGGGGCCCAGGTTCAATCCCTGGTCAGGGAACTAGATCCCACATGTTGCAACTAAGACCTGGTACAATCAGCTAAATAAATAAATATTAAATAAAAGAACATCTACTTGCAAGATTAGAGAGATATTGCAGGACTTTTAAATAAGTAGCTGGGATGCACACTCTTTTTACTATAAAAATATCCATTATCTGTGATTGCACTGTTTACCCTTTGGGCTGTGGTCTCTTCAAGGACAGGGGTTGTGCGGGGCTTATGTTTTCGCAAACTGACAGGATCTAACAAAATCACTGATGCATAGACTTTCAGTGAATGTTACTTGAATGGATGAATTTTAAAATATTGTGTATATCTCTTAATTTTGACAGCTTTGTGTAGGGGTAGAATGTCCCTTTCCTCCAATGCTTAACTGTGTTAGTCACTCAGTCATGTCCAACTCTTTGTGACCCCATAGACTGCAGTCTACCAGAAATCCATGGAATTCTCCAGGCAAGAATACTGGAGTGGGTAGCTATTCCCTTTTCCAGGGGATTTTCCAGACCCAGGGATCAAACCTGGGTCTCCTGCACTGCAGGTGGATTCTTTACCATCTGAGCTACCAGGGAAGTCCCAAAATCTTTATTTAATTTTTGGTTGCATCCGTGCAGCATGTGGGATCTTAGTTCCCTGACCAGGGACCAAACCCACGGCCCTGCATTGGGAGTGTGTCGTCAAGATTAATATGCTATTCCTGGCACTAAATTTAGATTTCAAAGATTCTTGTTCCATATTTACCCTTGATATTGAAAAGTGACATTTTGTTTCATCTCACTTCCTACAGAAAGTCCACGAAACCCTAGCACCTCAGTGAAATTAGGTAAGGGGCTAGTTGAGCAGTACAAGGCCCTTTCTCAGTGGCCAGACTCTGTCAACAACACTGTGTTCTCATGCAGATTTAGTCCAATAAAATGGACACAAAACAAACCTGTCCAATGAGCTGAACAATGGCAGAAGATGGCGTATCAGCAAATTAAGGGCCATTACTAGCTTGACAACTCACGTGTATTTAAGGACTAGGGGAAGAATGCACCTTTGGTTGAGGAAAGGGCACAAAGCCAGAAAGCCTAAGATTTCATTCTGGTTTTACCAATCACAAGCTGGGTGACCACGAGCAAGTCATCTAGCAACTCATAGCTTTCTTTTTATCTTGTTATGTATGTCATAGCTGTGGAAGATGAAAATAATGTATGTCAAACTGTATGGAGCCTGTGCGTTCCCGAGGTTGGGCTCACGGAGACGTGGTGCAGGCGCTGGGCGAGTTGCGAGCGCGCCGGGGCGCATCCAGAGAGAACTGGAGCCTCGGTACCAGCAGAGGCCTCTTGTACCCATCTACCTCCTCGGAGAGTCCAGACAAATTTGGGATTCTGGGGATGAGCTAACTGAATTCCAAGAAGGAAGCAGGTAATCATAAGCAAGCTGAAGAAAGAAACAGACACTTGCAAGCTGATAACGAGACTGAAATATGAAGTGGAAGTATTCAAAATAACTGTGGTAGTAGAAGCTGGTGTCTAATGTTCTGGGTTAGTTAAAATGAGAAATACATTTTTCAGGTAGAGTTTAAGAGCAATGGGCATCAAAAAGATATAAAAACAGGTTTCAAGTGAATTTTTAAAATGAAATGTTTCACTTCATGGAACGAAGGGAAAGGTGGTTTAGAGTTTAGGAGTTCTCTTGGAACCCTCACAGCTGGCAAATTTCTTCCTAGAATGTTTCTAGATATAATATTGCAGTTCCTTGTAATTCTCAATGGCAGTCTGAGTATTTGCCAGATAGATTGCTTCATTCTGAAGTTCTTCAATATTGTACCTAGATGTGAAATAAAATATGCTATTCCTGGCACTAAATTTAGATTTCAAAGATTCTTGTTCCATATTTACCCTTGATATTGAAAAGTGACATTTTGTTTCATCTCACTTCCTACAGAAAGTCCACGAAACCCTTAGCACCTCAGTGAAATTAGGTAGGGGGCTAGTTGAGCAGTACAAGGACCTTTCTCAGTGCCGTGGCCAGACTCTGTCAACAACACTGTGTTCTCATGCAGATTTAGCCCAATAAAATGGACACAAAACAAACCTGTCCAATGAGCTGAACAATGGCAGAAGATGGCATATCAGCAAATTAAGGGCCATTACTAGCTTGACAACTCACGTGTATTTAAGGACTAGGGGAAGAATGCAGCTTTGGTTGAGGAAAGGGCATAAAGCCAGAAAGCCTAAGATTTCATTCTGGTTTTACCAATCACAAGCTGGGTGACCACGAGCAAGTCATCTAGCAACTCATAGCTTTTTCTTTTATCTTGTTATGTATGTCATAGCTGTGGAAGATGAAAATAATGATGTCAAACTGTAATGTACAGTCACAGCCAATCCCATAATCGATGTTAATTCAGTGAGAATCAACTAAAATCCTAGAATTTCTGGTTGTCAGTGTGAGAGCAAGCCTTTTTCTCCCCTCAGAAATATGTTTATAGATCTATCTGGCTTCAATAAATCAAATATTCAAAAATGCAAGTCTACAAAATTCAAGCCCACTTCTTTTACTGCCAAAGGATACTTGAGCATATGAATCACTGTTGGATTCCATTAAATAAAAATTGAACTTGAAGCAATTAAAATTCAACACAATTTACAAAAATGGTTATTACACGTGGCTTTTTAGGTTTAAGAAAACTAAATCGGGAACAATGGGCTTCATTTTACAGGTAAGGAGACAGATGGCCAGAGAGTTCAGTAGCTTTTTTAATCTTGCTTAGGCACTGTACACCCGTGCATTTATTTACTGAATCTCAAACAATTAAAATACACTAACTTCAAAAATAAAAACAATGATACTTATAACTATTTTTTTTAAGTGACTCTTTGGAAGCTTAATTTGTATATGCCAATTTTGAGCATATAATTCAATGAGTTTTGACAAATGTATACAGCTATGCTCCCAACAACCACAAACACAATCAAGAATCACCCCCAGAGCTCACTGTGCCCCTTGTGTTTCTCTCCTCTCTACTTTCAGCCTTTGGTAAATGTTGTTCGGCTTGCTGTTATGATAGTTTGGGTGTTTGGGTTTTTTTTGTTTAGAATTTCACTGAAATGGAATCACAATGTGTAGCTCTTCTAGGCTGGCTCTTTTCCTTGGCATAATGCATTGAGATTCATCCATGTTGCCATGGGTTGCTCTTTGCATACTGTTCACTCTTTTTTTATTGCTGACTAGTATTCTATTCATGGATGTACCACCGTGTGTCCCTTCTGTGGTTCACAGACACTTGATTTCTAGTTTGAGTTATTATAAATAAAGTTGCCATTAATATCCATATACAAATCTCTGTGTAAAACGTTTTAATTCCACTTGGAAAAGTCTTGGGAGCAGAACTGTTGTGTCACATGGCAAGTGCATATTTAACTTTCTAAGAAACTACCAAAGAGTTTTAAAAAGTGGTTAAACCTTTTTACATTCTGACCAGCAGTTTGAGGGTTTCAGTCTCTCGACATCATCTTCTGACTCTTTGATTATACATACCCTAGTGGATGGGAACTCCTGTCTCAGATGTGCACTTCTTTGATGGTTAATGATGTTGGGAATTTTCCAGTGTTCTCATTTGTGACTCATATATCTCTTTTGGTGGATGATCTATTCAAATCTTTTGATTTAAAAAACAAATTTTTTTTTTTTTTTGGCTGCACTGGGTCTTTGTTGCAGACTGCAGACTTAGTTGCCCTGAGGCATGTGAGATTTTGGTTCCCCATCCAGGGACTGAACCCATGTCGCCTGCATTGGAAGGTGGACCACCAGGACCACCTGGACCACCTGGACCACCAGGGAAGTCTCTCTTTTGCTTATTTTTAAAAGTTGGGTGTGTGTCCTCCTATTAATGAGTTGTGGGGCTTCCCAGGTGGTGCTGTGGTAAAGAACCCACCTGCCAATGCAAGAGACATAAGAGACGTGGGTTTGATCCCTGGGTCAGGAAGATCTCCTGGAGCAGGAGGAAATGGCAACCCACTTCAGTATTCTTGCCTGGAGAATCCCATGGACAGAAGAGCCTGGCGGGCTGCAGTTCATGGGGTTGCACAGAGTCAGACACGACCGCAGCTACTTAGCAACCATACACACGTATTAATGAGTTGTAACAATTCTTTATACGTTTACATGCAAGACCTTTATCAGATACATTTTGCAAATACTTTCCTCCAACTGGTGCCTAAGCACCAAACCTTAGAGTCAGCCTTGACACTTCTCATTTCCTTTCCTTTCATAATCCGACCCTCCTGCCTCTGTCTTAACATGTACCCAGAATCTGACATTTCTTATCACCTCCACTGCTCCCACTCTGCTCCACCATCTCTCCTGGGATTACTGCAGTAACCTCTTAACTGGTCCTTTTGCCCCTTCATTCTATTCCAAACATAGCATCCTGAGTGATCCCTTCAGACCAAAAGTCAGATCCTGTCATTTTTCCACTTGAAACCTTCCAAAGTCTTCCCTTTACTAAGTCAAAACTACAGTTATAAAAACAGACAAAATGTTTACATTTTCATTTCAGAAAATATTTCCCATTAACATTTTTTAAAAGTAGACTTGGCAATACAATATAATAAAATCTTTTCACTAAACCAAATACAAAAGATTTCAAGCATGGCCTCTTGGATGGTTCTAATACGATTTGCCATTGAAATTTCAGCCACTTTTTAGTAAACACTACCTTTTCTAGGGCTGCCCAGCTTCGAAGGCAGAGTCACCCAGGAGAGGAACTCTATGCTGAGCTCATGTTCATGCTCAGTCACGTCCAACTCTTTGCAACCCTTTGGACTGTAGCTCTCCAGGCTCCCCTGTCCACAGGATTCACCAGGCAAGAATACTGGAGTGGGTTGATGGGCCCTCCTCCAGGGGATCTTCTTGACCCAGGGATCAAACCCACATTTCCTGTGCCTCCTGCACTGGAGGCAAATTCTTTACCTGTTGAGCCATGGGGGAAGCCCTCATGTCGAAAAAAAAACCTTGTAACTGGCTTCCTCTTGTTAGTTCAAAGTTAGGTTAGCAATGAGAGGCGAGTGTTATGTTATCAGACAATGACATTAAGCAATCCTTGTTGTTGTTCAGTCACTCAGTTGTGTCCAACTCTTTAAGACTCCATGCACAGAAGCATGCCAGGCTTCCCTGTCCTTCACCATCTGCCTGAGTTTGCTCAAACTCAGGTCCATTGAGTCGGTAATGTCATCCAACCATCTCGTCTTCTGTTGTCCCCTTCTCCTTCTGCCTTCAATCCTTCCCAGCATCAGGGTCTTTTCCAATGAGTCGGCTCCTCACATGAGGTGGCCATTCAGCTTCAGCATCAATCTTGATGTTCCTTTAAGCTTGACCCATTAAGTAACTTCATGTGTATGGTAAGTTTATGAGATGCTTAAGAAAATTTTAATTATAATAAACATGTATCATTTCTGCCAGAAATGACCCTTTCGAGTTAGCCTAAATGATTTCTAATGCCACATTAGAATGTATTTTCATTCAGATTACAGTCAGATGCTAATAAGGATAACGGTCACTCAGGCAATGATTTTAAAGCAAGTTTTAGAATTACTATAGGGCTTCCCCGATGGTTCAGCGGGTAAAGAATCCACCTGCAATGCAGGAGATACGAGTTTGATCCCTGGGTTGGGAAGATTCTCTGGAGAAGGAAATGGCAACCCACTCCAGTATTCTTGCTTGAAAAATCCCATAGACAGGGGGACCTGGCGGGCTACAGTCCATGGGGTCGCAAGAGAGTCAGACACGACTGAATGCGCACAATAAAAACATAAGGGTTAGCATACAAAGCAGCTGTGCATTCAAGATGCACAAAAAAATCTTTCTTTGAGTCACATGTGAAGAAATAGGATTTCCATGGTTATTATTGAAGGGAGTTAGAAGATTTCAAACTTAAGGAACTACTGACATTTTATTTGCCCTCTGGGGAAACTACTTGACTTCTGGGAATATCTGTTTGAATTTTTCTGTTGATAAATGAAATGACCACGAACTGTAATACAAAAACAAAATCCAAAACCAACACTGTCCTGTGAACCTCTTGGCTCAACTGTTTCAATGCCATAAAGTTTCAGAGTCAAAGTCAGTTAGAAAAAACAAATCGAAGAGCCTGGACTCAAAATTACATATTTAAATAAGAAAATGAAGTCAGTAATAGCTACAAGTAAACATTGTTTTAGGACATAGAACCCATTTGCTAAATTTCTAAATATTTTACTCAAGTGTGAGGAATGTGACACTTTCTACTATAAAGATGCCAGTTTGGTCTGAGTTACTGTGAAAATAAAAAGGAAGTCATAACATGCTTTCACAAAATTATTTCCTCGGTTTTGCGATCTGCTTTCTGTTTTGTGAACCAGCGAGAAGAGAACCAACACCCATGAGTACATATTGTAAAAATACTAAGGGAGGGTGGAAACCAGAAAATGAAGCTGAGTTTATGGCCACTGAGTGCCTCACAGAAATGTACTTCTTGGCCTGGCAACATCCTTAGGCAGCAAGGTGTTCTCTCCTGCTCAAAGTTTCTGCCCTCAGCATCCCAGGGGTGTGGTATTATCTTAACCTCAACACAGGCTATGATCTGGTTTAAAGAGTAGAGTTTAAGAGAAGTCAGTGAAATTTGTTTTGGAAGATATCGAGAAAATATGGCCTTGAGCCCTGCTCTGCTTCGCACAAGATCTAGGCTATAAGAAATGCCTTTCAGAGAATTTTATGGAAACTGCAGGCACAGCCAACTAGGTTCATGTCAAGAAACGCTTCATTTTTTTCCACAAAGGTAGAGCAAAGGGCCTCTACCTCAGACCTAACTAGGATATAATAACAATAATGATAATAAAAATCATGGTTGCTATTTATTGATCATCAATTTGCATGAATCTGTACTCTAGGGGTGTTCTATGGGCCATCTAAGTTACTGCTCATAAAATCTTCCCATAAGATAGGCGTGAACAGCCTTTTTTAATAGATGAGAACACTCAGATTCAGAAAGATGTAGTAGCTTGGTACCAAAAATTAGTATGGAATATTGGAATTTGCATCAGATGCATCTTTATTCTAAAGTTTATGCTTATCGCTTCCATTTTCTTCTCTTTATATTCTTTTTTATTACACTTGCCTTTTCAAAGACCTCTGACATTTGGACAGGGGAATCGGTCTTCTAGCTTCCAAATGAGTAAGAGCTTCAGACGGAATTTACTACTCAAATGGTGTTTTACCAGAGCCTCTTATTTTCTTCTTAATGACTGTCCAAAGTTGACTTCTGTTTCCTTACAGGCAGTCTTAGAACTGTACACGCCTCCTAGACAGGGAGTCACTTTCCATGTTGCAGCCCACTGCCAATGACTGGCTGTCTAGGTGAGGTGCTATTGCTGACAGTATCATTTGCTGAACCTGTCCTCTTTGTTCGTAAAGACACCTGGCTCTTGCAAGGCCACTGACAAGTTTCACCTTGTTAAAGCTAGAGGTCAAGTTTAATCTTCTTACTTGATCCATCAACTGAATTTTTGATCAGCCCCACCTTCACTTGGCTTCCAGGACATGATTCTTTGGCTGCTTCTCCTCCAACTCCTGTGCTAGTTTCTTCTTGTCCTCCTAGTTCCTAAATAATAGGATGCCCTGGGGCACAGTCCTTGGATCTCTTCTCTACCTACTCCCTGGGTGACCTCATCCTTTATTATGGCTTCAGATCCCTTCCGTACATTGACCTCTTCATCGCAACCTCCTCTCTGAATTCTAGACTGGCACACTTAGCTGCTGCTCATTTTAGACGTACAAGAGGAAAAACAGCTCGAAATCAAACTTCTGGTTTCCTTTCCAAACCTCCTCTTTTCATACTCTTCCTCATTTGAGGCAAATGGCAGTTCAGTTCTTATTGTTGCACAGGCCCAAAACTTGGGAGTCACTCTCGAAACACAATGTCAAATCCATCGACAGTAAATCCAGTGCTTTGGCTTTACTTTAAGACACAAACAGAATCCAAACACTTCTCACCGTGTTTCCTGCTCAGGAAACATGGTTCAGCCTGGTTCAGCCTATTGTTATCTCTCAGATGACCACAATGGCCTTCCAAATGTCTCCCTGCTTCAATCTTTACCTCATTCATTCTGTTCTCAACATAACAGACTTATCCTTTAAAATAGAAGTAAGATCGTGTCACTCTGCTCAAAACCCAACAAAGCCAAAGCTTACTTCCCTTATCCATATAGCGTGCTCTCTGGTTTCCTTCTAGTCTTTGCTTCACATTCCCCCCAACGCCCATCAGAATCCATCTTCTCTAACCACTTCTCCCTTGACCCTCCTCAACTCACCCATCTCTCCAACCCAGCTTTATTTGTCCCTGCAGTATCTCTATTTGAAATATTTTATATCTTTTTTGTTTTGAAGTTTTCTGTCTGTTGAACCTAGAAGGTAAGCTGGAGAATGGCAAGGACTTTGTTTTGTTCACTCCGTCTCCCTAGTACCCAGAACAGGGCTTGACCCATAGAATAATTATTTGTTGAATGACTAGCCTATGGAAATTTTGTGCTCAAAGAATCCCCCTTTGGCATCATCACCTACTTCCTGACAAGGCGGTCTCCACCTAATCTGTAGTCCTTCCCTCTTATGGCCTGATTGACACACCTTCCTGTCTTGCCATTGTTAAGTATTTCCATGCCTACAATTCAGTAACAGTTAGAAGTGATCTAAAGAACTAAACAACAGAGGCATAATTAACACCTTCCCAGTGACTCGGGCTCAGAAAGTAGTAGAATAAAAGAAAAGTCCTATTTTCATCTTTAAGAACTTATCTTCATGGGAGGGGCATCATAGGAGTAGGGGATTAAGAGGCACAAACTACTAGGTATAAAATAAGCTACAAGGATATACTGTACGATATAAGGAAGACAGCCAATATTGTACAATAGCTATAAATGGAGTATAATCTTTAAAAATTGTGAAATCACTGTACTGTTCACACGTAACATATAACACTGCACAGCAACTATGTTGTTGTTTAGTCACTAAGCCGTGTCTTACTCTTTGCAACCCCAGGGACTATAGCCCGCTAGGCTCCTCTGTTCATGGGATTATCCAGGCAAGAATATTGGAGTGGATGGCCATTTCCTTCTCCAGGGGATCTTTCCAACCCAGGGATCGAACTCACGTCTCCTGCACTGGCAGGCATTGGCAGGCGGATTCTTTACCTGCTGAGCCACCAGGGAAACCCACAGCAACTATGCTTCAATGTGAAAAGTTCTTAAATTATCTTCATAGGAGGAAGGAAGCTAAAATGGTACATTTTTACTTTTCAGATTTCTGAAAACACAGGCCAAGATGAACTTCAGACGTGTGCCCTTACCGGAATTCTAACTGGGGCAGATTCTGGAAGCCATTTCTTCCAGCTGCCTTTCCTAATTAGAAGAGACTTTACAACCAAAACAACACGCAGAGGTTAGCAGGGCACTGAGCCCATGCCCGCACTTCTGCAGGGCCCATGAGAGAGGAAAGAGGAATTCCTGGCTTCCGCGCGTCACACGGCTGCCTGTGCTTCCCACTGCTGTATTAGATTAGCGTCTGTAGCCAAAGCACTGCTGATTCATCGCGACTACTGCTCTGCAGCGACTGCTGAGTCTCTTCCGGAGGCGCTTCTGACCAGTCATTTCTGTCTCTGGCGTGAGTTTCAGGGCCCTTGACGTATTGCTGTGCCCTTTCCCCCCTGGAGAGTCATCCTGTTTTCATGGAAGACTCTCATTTGTCAATGTCTGTTCGAATTCCATGTCTATTCTCCAGGAGAAAATAGTGCTAGGCAAACAAAAAAAGAAGTATTTTCAAAACAAGCCTCTAGAAGAATGCCAAATTAACAAAAACAGAGTGAAATCATTCTTGTCCTTGAAAGCTATGGATCTCAAGAATTTTAATATGTCAAAATTATATTAATATACATTGAAATTACCTAATTGGAGTATTGTGCTTAGTAACAGCAAACTCATGCCATAAAAGTAACCCATATTATAATCCAAAATTGAAACCAAAACATTAAACTCAAACCACGTTATAGCACAATGACCATCATAAAGGATTTTTAAAGAAACTAATTTCCCCCAAAATATTTTCCCCAAGTCATTTTATTATATCCGACTATTTTTTCTCATCTAAATCCAAATTATTCCTTGGTAACTTCCCTAGCATATAAAGCCCATGTAGTTTATAAAATGCGTATGGAATATATAGTTTCATAAAGGCTTTATGGTCTTGATGCTAGGTTTTATATTCTACATCAGTTACAAAATGTTGATTAAATAACATCACTTGAAAATAAAGACAAGGATTTTTGCTGCCGGCAATTATTTTTGTGCCAAAAAATTAGAAATTGTTTGAACATAATTAATAAAATACCACATTGCATACTTTTGGGAAAAGGTCAGGTCCAAATGGATTTAAATGATTTTCAGCATACTTACACATACTATTTGGAGAAGGAAATGGCAAGCCACTCCAGTGTTCTTGTCTGGGAATCCCAGGGACGGGGGAGCCTGATGGGCTGCCGTCTATGGGGTCGCACAGAGTCGGACACGACTGAAGCGACTTAGCAGCAGCACATATAGTATTAACACATAAGTGTGCTGAAATGCAGTACACCTGAATTTCATGGGTCCAGCATGCATGTGAAGGCTACATGGGGTGACACAGGAGCATGAAACACAACTGGAAGCCTGGGCCATGCGCTGCCATCAATACTCCAGGACACACACGTTGTAGAGGCCAGGCCCTGCCTCGTCGGCAGCTGCCTCTAATAGCTCAGTCACTTGATCCCCACTGCCATTTCATCGCATCCGCCTCATCGCATCTCTAGGAACAACTCCAGCGTCAGATGGGACTGGAACTCTTTGGAACTGTTGGGCAGGCAATCAGAACTGAACACCCCATGACTCAGTAGTACATTTTTCCTGCTGGCTTTGGTAATCCGCCTCGTTCTCAAGATCAGGACCCACTGTACTCTGCCTCTGTGTCTTGTTCTGTTTCCTTGCCCAAGTCTCCTCCTAGAAACCTGCCCAGCGTTCGTGAAGAACTGGGTGCTCCCCTCTTCTGCCTGTCTGCCTCTTAAGCACTGAGGTCCTTTGTCCCCTCCACAGCTCCAAGAGGCAGCTGTGGTACTATGGTTAAAAATTCTAGTTTGGTGGACTTGTGGACACAGCAGGGGTGGGAGAAGGCAGGATGAGTTGAGAATAGCACTGACACATACACACTGCCATGTGTAAAACAGACAGCTGCTGGATGACACAGGGCGCTCAGCTCAGTGCTCTGTGATGATGAGGGGCAGGGAGTGGGTAGCAGGAAGGCTTAAGAGGGAGGAGATATAGGTTATACTTACAGCTGATTCACATTGTTGCACAGAAGAAACCAACACAACATTGCAAAGCAATTTTCTTCAGGAAAAAAAAAAAAAAGCTCTAGTATGAGAGTCTGACAGATCTTTATTTCCTGGCCACGTGTCCTTGGGGGTCTAACTAACCTCTCTGGCCTCTGTGTTCTTCATGTGAAAAGGGAGTATTAGTAGTGCCCAATTCACAGGCATCTTGTGAGGGTTTAGAGAGTTCGTACATATAAAGCTCTTAGGAGGAGAGCTGGCCATGAACGAGTATTCAGGGTATATTAGGCTTTACTAATAGAACCAATAGTACGACACAAGCCAGCAGAAACTACCAGCCTAGTGCTTGGAGCTCTACAGGCTGTGGTCCTTCGGTCCCTATCTTTCAACTAGCTCCTATGCCTGCTGTACTGGACTTCACCTTGTGCTGGAGCAGAGTCCTTCCCCAGTGCGCCCTGCTTTGCATGGGTAAAACAGATACCCACCCTCTGAGTGCTTCCTTATCCCGGATCCAAACACAGCCTGAGGCAGACAATGAATTAAGCACAGCTCTGATGCCAGAGTGTTCTCTGAAAACTTGGTTGCCTCTACAATTTAATCATTGCCTCTGCATTATTCCTTATTTGCCCTCTCAGTGTTCTACGGGAAAGTAAACCTGAATACAAAGAATGTATACTTTAATAAAATGCACAGAGACAAGATAAAGACTAGGAATGACAACTAAAAATATATGCTATAATCCCTATTGTGTGTTAGTCGCTCAGTTGTGTCCGACTCTTTGCAACCCCATGGACTACAGCCCACCAGGGATACAGTCCCTCTGTCCAAGGGATTCTCCAGGCAAGAATACTGGAGTGAGTTGCCATTCCTTCATTAACTTATTACGGGCTTCCCAGATGGCGCTAGTGGTAAAGAACTTGCCTGCCAATGCAGGAGATGCAGGAGACAAAGGTTCGATCCCTGGGTCCAGAAGATCCCTTGAAGAAGGAAATGGCAACCCACTCCAGTATTCTTGCCTGGAAAATCCCATGGACAGAGAAGCTTGGTGCGCTATAGTCCATGGGGTTGCAAAGAGCTGGACACAATTGAGTAACTGAACACAAGGCCACCTTATTACATTACATAAATGGTTTGGTTTCACATTTTTCTTTAATGTATTTTACTTGATGAATTGGAATCTCAAAGTAACCACCCCAGAGCAATGGTAAATAATCTCTTTTAAAATCAAACTAGATATTTGCTTCATGCCACGTTTGTTCATTCATGCATCCTGAAAGCCAACAGTAAATATATCTTAAGAACCAAAGGTCAAAGACGAAACAAGTACGGTCAACGCTCCTTGTTTCGATAAACATACAAACAGGACAGATGTTTCAGCATCTCTATCCAGAGGTCACGGAGAAATTAAGTTCCGGTTTTCATAAGTGCTTTTGATTTCGTTTAAGGATTTCTGTGGATTGAATCAAACCACCCAGGCTTCTCCCCGATTTATTCTTTGGTAAATAACTCTCCCTTTGAAGTCTACAAAAATGTTTTGAGGATATTAAAAATATTTTAGATACCAAGGTGGAAAAAATCTGTAGCCTCAAAGGAATATCCCACCATTTGCAAAATAATATTGGAATAATATCACAAGACCTGAGATTTAAGAATAACCAAAGGATAAATACAGTGTTTTCTGTCACATATTAGCTACTCAAACACTCAGAACTGCCCCAAACCAGCATGCGTGCTCAGTTGCTTCAGTTGTGTCCAACTCCTTGTGACCTCATGGACTGTAGCCCACCAGGCTCCTCTGTCCATAGGATTCTCCAGGCAAGAATACTGGAGTGGGTTGCCATGCCGTCCTCCAGGGGATCTTCCTGACCCAGGGATCAAACCCATGTCTCTTTTGTCTTCTGCGTTGGCAGGCAGGCTCTTCACCACTGAGCCTCCAGGGAAGCCCTTATTGGTAGGCAAAGTAACAGTGTTCTTTACAATCAATGATGTCTTGAATTTAACAAAATATGGTAAAGTCTGGAGTTTCTTTTCTTTTAACTTCCCTCTTTTATTCCTTTATTTTCTTCTATTTTCCAGTCCTTTTGTTTTTCCTCCCTTTCTCACTTGAAAAGGCATGAACATAAACATAATGTATATATGTAAAATGCATATATATATAAAATGTATATAGTGTGTGTATATATACATACACATATATAGGTGTGTGTGTTGTGTGTGTGTGTGTGTATATAGATACACACACACACACACACACACACACACACACCCCTGTCTTGGACCCAACCAGCATCTCCAAGAACTGCTGCTGCTTCTAAGTCACGTCAGTTGTGTCCGACTCTGTGCAACCCCATAGATAGCAGCCCACCAGGCTCCCATCCTTGGGATTCTCCAGGCAAGAACACTGGAGTGGGTTGCCACTTCCTTCTCCAATGCATGAAAGTGAAAACTGAAAGTGAAGTCGCTCAGTCGTGCGACCCCATGGACTGCAGCCTACCAGGTTCCTCCGTCCATGGGATTTCCCAGGCAAGAGTACTGGAGTGCGGTGCCATTGCCTTCTCCGTCTCCGAGAACTGAGGACCTCTTTTCTCCACCTATCTATCTCTAAAGAATCAAAATGGGGTCCTTTTTCTCACCCCAAGCCCAAGATGGGACTCTACTAAAGGTGGACTTCCTGCCTCAAAAAGAAAGGGAGGATTCATCAGTGAAGCTGGCGAGTCTTAGGACTTTTGTTTGTTAGGAGGATTTTGATTACTGATTCAACCACTTAATAGTAACTGGTCTGTTAAGATTTTCTATTTCAAATAGCAAGTGTTGGTAAGGATATGGAGAAAAGAAAACACTTGTGCACTGTTGGTAGGAAAGTAAAATGATGCAGTCACTATGGAAAAAAGAATGGAAATTCCTCAAATAATTAAAAATAGAACTATCCGATGATTCAGCAATTCTACTTCTGGGCATTTATCTGAAAAAACCAAAACCACTAATTTGAAGAGATTTCTGCATATTTACTGCAGTATTATTCACAATAATCAGTACAGAAACAACCTACGTGCCCACTGATAAAAATGGATAAAGAAGAGGATGTGGTACACACACACACACACACACACACACACACACAAAGAGTGAAATATTATTCAGCCATAAAAAAGAATGAAACCTCGCCATTTGCAACAACGTAGACAGAATTTGAGGGCATTATGCTAAGTGAAATAAATCAGAAAAAGATAATATTACATGATCACTTATGCACGGAAACTAAAAAACCTCGCTGATACAGAGAACAGATTGGTGGTTACTAGAGGTGCGGATGGGTGGGTGGGCAGTAAGAGGTGGAAGAAATGAGTAAACAGCTCTTATCTTTGTTTTTATTAAAGTAAATTGAAAAAAAAAGAAAGGAGGCATTCAGGCCCCCTTACTATGTGGAAAACTTACAGTGAAAGGCTTTGCAGGGTGAAGTGAAAACATTAACTCTTGGGATGCTAGGTCTGGTTATCTATCCCTTACCCATTCCTCACTAGCTTGGATGACAAAGGATGACTTAAAGCCTTTGTTCTGAACTCTGGGAATGAGAGAGAAGAAACTCCTCTCATGGGAATAGGTCTGTGGCCAACTCTTTGCTCTAATGAGCCTCTTTAATAAAGGTGCCAGCATCCCCAGGGGCCCACATACCCTGCATGGCAAACGTCTCAGTCCCATTGCAGCCCACTCTGCATTCTATTTTATGTCCAGAAAGCTTCCTCCCGGTGCTGCCAACACACAGGAATTACTGCTGAATACAAGCAGGGCATGTACAAGTAGCACAGGGAAGGGATCCAGGGCAACTACGACGCCTCAAATTAAATTCTCGGTTTGTAAAGAATTGAAGTCCGATGAGGATTTTACTTTGCTCACAGGTTAGTTATCGAAATGGTGGAACATGAAGAAATCAGAGTATAGTTCCCTGAATCACACTTTATCCTCACGTTGGATTGTACACAGATTGAAGAAGCTTTAAATCAAGGCAGCATTTCAGAGGGAATAAAAGGAAAAGACTTGCAAATAATACATCCACATACAAAAGAGCTGGCCCTTGTTAGCATCTACCAATATTCCATCCGACTTCTCTCATATCCTCTCATTTCTTTACCTCCAAGCCCCCAGAACAGATATTTTGAAAGGCTTCTCACCCTTACCCCGAAAGAGCTCCTTCAGAACACACTAAGGTGGGGAGTTCAACTGGCAGTGAATGATGCCCATTTCTCTTTGATTCAGCCTCTACAGCCTCCAGAGTTGGCAGGGAGCTTGGAGTTCAAGGTTTCTTGGAGATTCTGCTAGGTCTGCCTTACCAAGAGCAGCAGCTCTAACTGAATCCAGAAAGGAAGCAAGTGGAATGAATGTTCTAACCTTTTGGAAAATCTCCATGGCGCAGGGGCCAAAGATGAAAAAAAAATCATCATTTCCCATCGTTTAAAAAAAAAAAAACCACCTGTGAATATTTATTATTGGTTTTTCCTGGAGGGTATTTCATAGTTTATTAATATCAAATATGACACATGTCAGAAAAATAAGCAGTTGTCTATTTATAGATTTTGCCATTCTTCCAGCAGTTATAGGAGTTGGATTAACCTAGGAATGTAAAATCAAAATAAACCTCAGGAAAAAATTAAGCTGATTCATTTGGTGAAATTTCCCTCCTTTTAGCCTAATCCATCTCAATACATCAAAACATCTCTAGATTCCCAGTATGTTTTAGTGGTCACAATCTTGGGCTCTGGAGTTGAACTTGGGTTTGAATATTAGTCCTATTACAAGCTGATCGACCTTTGGCATGTTACTTAACAGCCCAGATCTCATCTTCCTCTGTAAAATGGGTTTAACAATGTTACCAACTGTTACTCATTTTTCCCTCTCCTACTGAATCAATCAAGTTCAGAGATTTCTTTATTCCATTTCATTCTTTCTATTTGCTGGGAAGGTTTACATAATATATACTGTATTCTTATTCTTTCAGTGGTTACACCTACATTTTAACAGGCATACCTAACTGAAATTTTGTAAATCATAAACCTCTCTATACTTCTTCTAAACCATAGAGAACCTTAGAATGCTTTTACTCTGGTCTTTCAAAACTGAGTGTGAGCTATTTATTTCACCTTGATTGTTTTGCCATGAAATGGGTCATAGTCAGTACTATTATTTCACCAATTATTATCTGAACCTATCTTTGCTGATTTACACATGCCTGTCAATTCATTTCCATTATGTTTATTCAGTTCAGTTCAGTTCAGTTGCT
>SJXQ01007196.1:191125-232977 GCA_006408695.1 Aepyceros melampus | reverse complement strand
AAAAAACAGTGTTTGCCAAGGCATAGAGACTCAAGAAGCATGATTTTTCCAGGAATGACAAACAAGCAGCTCAGTGTAGCTTACAGATGCAGTTCAGAGACAGGAGAAGAGGCTGGCAAGGTGGACAACCACTAGATCTTGGGGACTTCCCTGGTGGTCCAGTTACTTAAGACTATGTGCTCCCAGTGCAGGGGCCTGGGTTCAATCCCTGGTCAGGGAACTAGATCCCACAGGCCACAGCTAAAGATCCTGTGTGCTGCAGGTGAGTCCTGTCACAGCCTAAAAGTTAGCCTAGATCTGAAGAGCTCTTGCTTACTAAGGCTTTGAACCTTAGAGCTCCATGTGTACACCCCTTGAATGATAAGCAGGAGGTGCCTGTATATGTGATGGATTGTTCTCCCACTGCGTGTTATTTTTCTGGACCCTTCAAAATAAGTTAAGACATCCTAAAAATAAAGCAGAACAAGCACACACGACTCTCAAGACTATCTAGTTTTACTTATCTGGATTCTGCAAGTAAAACATAGTCTTAAAATTATCCTGTAGATCAAAGTTTTCAAGAGCACACAGCAAAGAGTTTCAGAAAACTGGGGACCATATATGTACATGATATGTAAATTGAGGACATTGCAACCGTCTTGGTGACCCCGGTTTTGCCAAAAATGCCCAAGGAGAAGTGAGGCAGGTTGAGACATTCATGTGTGAATCTTGGTAATCATGTCAGTCACTGTGGTTCATGCAAGTGACAGGATCCAGGCAGGGTGGCAGGTTGTAAAATCAATGAACTCATTACACAAGAGGCTCCGATTCACTAAAAGTAAAAGTAGCTTCAAAAAGATTTAAACAAAGTCATGGATGACAGACTTCTAATGAGTTATTAAAAGAACATGGGATGTTTGAGGTTACATCCTTGGTCTCTGAGGTTGGCAACACAATCAATCACTGCCTGCCTGACCCAGCACCCCTGGTAACCGGGTGCCCAGCAGAAGACCCAGGATGGGAGGGTCCTACCCTGACACAGGGCTTCACCACGTCCTGTCTAACCTGTGTGGATTCACAAGTGCTCAGCCTTCTGACCCCTGTGGCTGCATAGACACAGCCAGAAGCTGCTAGGGTCTCTATATGGTATTTGTCTGCTAGGACAACAGGGACAAATTGAAAATTTTCACAGACAAGAAAAGTGAAAGTGAAAGTCACTCAGTTGTGTCCAACTCTTGCGACCTCCTGGATTATACAGTCCATGGAATTCTCCAGGCCAGAATAATGGAGTGGGTAGCCTTTCCCTTCTCCAGGGCATCTTCCCAACCCAGGGATTGAACCCAGGTCTCCCACACTGCAGGCAGATTCTTTACCAGCTGAGCAACAAGGGAAGCCCAAGAATACTGGAGTGGGTAGCCTATCCCATCTCCAGCAGATCTTTCCAACCCAGAATCGAACCAGGGTCTCCTGCATTGCAGGCGGATTCTTGAAATCAATAATGTCAATAAAGACAAGAAATGAAACCAATATATGAGGGTGGGGGAGTAAGAGAGATTGATTTACATGAAAATATGAGAGGAGAAAAAACAAATGCATTTAGCCACTTTGGAGGTTATTAGGAAAGGCCCTAATGCTGTCTTTTGGTAAAGAGTGGACCCAACAGCCTCTTGATATGTTTTTCAGAACACCACCATTAGGTTGCATTCATGCATTTGATGGTGCTCCCAGTAAAGAGCAGTCTGGTTTCTTATTCTGGCATCTCAGATACAGAGGGTGACACCAAGGAGATTCCCCACTGGAGAACATAGTGCTAGATTTCAGTGCTGAAGGATGGTGATGGAGCGATGATTTATGAGATGGGCAGAGACCAGCTGCGGAAAATGAACAGGTGTTTCTCCAAGGTTTTAAAAGCCATTGTCAGAACTAGACCCGTTCATCAGAGCACTCCTCTCACTGCCTGCTCAGGCGGCAACTAACATGCCACGGTGTCCCCTCAGATTAGTGCCTGTGTGTGCACACACACTTATACCCTCACACAGCCCATGCCGTCTTAATAAAGCCTCTTTGTTGTCTCAGGCCGTACTGTTCTTTCTATTTCTACAACTCCCCGCTGCTCCTCACCCTCCCAGGACTGACTGCTTGGGGATTCTAAATGTGTACAAGAAACAAATGTCCCACACCGAAGCATCCGGTTTCCTTTTCAGGCCAGGAAGGAGGACGGTGTTTGTCATGGTTGGTCTCAGCCCCTCTGTCTTTTTCAGGAACGTCCTTGACAGAAGGTAATTTTATTTAGGTCTGTCTGAATGATGCCATCCTAAACATTTCCCTAGAGACCACTCACAGGCAAATGACCACAGCCCAGCGGGGAGGCTGCCTTTCCCTCTGGGTTCTAGGTGTTAGCAGAGACCGACCTACACAGATTATTCAAAAGGATCCAAAATCCATTCTCCCCTCCAGACCCCCTAAAACTGAGCAGGAACATTCTCTCAGCTTTCTGACCATCAAAGAGCAAATGCGGAACCATTGTAGGGCAGCGACTAGAATGCTGGGGGGTAGCTCTGATTCCCAGCCCAAGTCGTGGGCAGTGTTTGGCCTTCTCTGACCTGCCCGAGGTCTCATCAGAAGTGACTCAGATGGAGTCAGACAGCCCTGTGTGACACATGACATTTCCTGACTTTCTTTTGTCCATTTCTAGCTCATCATGTGGCTTTTACGTCCCCACCCCGATGCCTGTCTGTGTCAGCGATGCCCTATTCACCTTCCTCCAGCCACCCCCCACCCCAGACAAGATTTGCAGGCCAGCCTGCTGCTGCTCTTTTATCTGTGGGCACCCTCCTCCTCTTCCCTCCAGCCCTGGCTTCATTGTCTGTGCCCAGCTCCTGTCACTGCCATGTCAGGCACAAATGTGATTACCCTCCCATTAGCTCTCTTTTTATTCTCCTTTTTTTCTCTGTGTGTGTGTGTGTGACTCCTAATTACCCTCACTTATTCCCTTCTTCCCAGCAAGGGTTTCTAGTGTTTTAATTTGGCCTTTTATTTCTCATTCTCCTTTTCTTTACCCCCTCCTTTTTTTCCCCCCTTGCATCTCCTCCTCTTCCTCAGGACTCAGTAGAAATGTGACTGTCCTTTCTCCCACCTGTTTCAACGACAAACAGGTCATCTTAGCTCTTCGGATGAAACCTCATATTCCTAGTTCCTTCTCTCACCAGAAGCTCTGATGTAGCCCGATTCCAGCTGAAATGTTGCCTCTTAGGAGAACTGACTCCTGCTGGTTAAGCAGGCAGGAACTGAATGTAAAGTGGATCTCCTCCTACCAAGATGACCTCAGATGGGCTTAAGGGGATCAAGTCCCCCCTGTTGGCTCAGCGAACCCTGCATCTCATTCTTAGGGATTTTCTCAAGTAGGCAGCATGTTTAATTTGACCCATTTTCATGGCAAATGTGTGGTCAGTCGGCTGAGTACAGCCATATGCTTTGTGTGTTGCAGGTAGACAGCTGGCAGAAAGAGCAGCTAAGGGCTGAAACCTCACCCCTGTGGGCCCAAGCAAAGCAAACCCTGAGACACCGGGAGGGATGGGGGCAGTCGGGCGGGGAGGCGACATCTGCCCTGATGCCTGCCTTTTTCTAATGTGCACAAAGGCACTTGAGGAGCTTGTACTCCCTTTGTGGTGATTGTCTTAGGTGACTCCCTTTCTCCTCTCTTAGAGGCAACTTGAACTTTCTTAGTTACTTGGGATGATACAAGAGCAAAATATGCTCTAATAATTGACTCTCTGATGCCAGTTCATAGAGCAGACACTTAATCATCTGGGAGCTTATTTAAAATACTGACTTTTGATTGCTGCCCCATGAGATTTTAGTTTCGTGGGTCTGAGCGAAGGCCCAGACTCTGTGTATATGAAAAGCTCCCCCATAGCTTCTGCAGTCCAGCTAGACTTTAGAGCCCTTCCTGAGTAAGGTGCAGAGTCTCCCCATCCCCGCATGCCCCAGGAAGACATCCTCTTACCCGCACACCATCCCCACTGATGAAAATAATGGGCTTGTAGATGAGTGGCTTAGTGCATCTTAAGGGAGTCTTGTGTTTTACTGATTGGGAAATAGAGGGCCAGAGAGTTGAAGAAATTGTTCAAGGTCACATAGCCAGTAGCAAAGCTTTATAGTGACAGGTGGGTACTGGAGATAAATCAGTCCAGTAAATACTGATTTCAAAGAGGTCTCAGTGTGATAAGCACATGACATTCTGAAAGTCAGTCATCAGCTGTAGAAGAGAGGTGGGCATTCTGTGGTTCCCTCCTGCTTGTCTACATCCTCCCCAAGGCACCAAGGGGGCTCAGCTTCCTCCCACCCTCCCCCACGTGCCAAGCATCTGCAGCCCCCCTACAGTACTGCCTACCCCCTGGAGGAGGGTGAAACCTCCACAGTGCTCTTTCTGACTAGTCCAGTCACAGCACCGAGAGACTTATTTTAAACAGCGCTGGAGGCGGGAACACTCATATTTCCTCCGACATGACCACCAGGGTGAAAAAAAAAATCAACCTCAATTTACCCTCCCATCTGCTCAAGAATGGAAGATAAATTGTTTCAATTTTATAGAAATGAATGTTTTATGTCTGGCCCAGGCTTTTCAGATAGTGTCCTGAATTTATATATTCTACTGAATGCATGGATGTTTTCTACTAGGAATGCTCCCCAGACCTCTGGCTTCTTTGGGTTTTGGTCTAAGAATACTGGGTTTGAGAGTGCTGTCATTTTCCTGGAGATCTTGGCTATTTATCTTTTTTTTCCTTTAAAATAAATAGAAAAAAATCCACTCGTTATCCCATGCTCAGAGAAAACCACTGTTAGCATTTTGGCATCTTTCTTCCCCATTTCTTTTTCTATGGATCAAAAGTTTTATTTCCCACTGCCCTCCCCCCAATTTTGAATGCATTTTGTTCACTTTCATTATTTGATAATGAGCATGTATTATTTTTGTAACCACAAAATTTGGGGAAAATTTAAGAAGGAAGCTTTAAAAGTGTCATTGGGGTACATTATTTTTCTCAAAATGTTTTCTCTGGGGAAGTTATTCTTAATGTCTAACTGACAACTCTCAGTTTAAAACCTGGTTTTGGAGGAAGAAGAAAATGGCTTAGGGACTAGCGTCAGGTCAGATTCCTCTAAAGTACACATCGCTGTAAGTTTGTGTATAACAAAGTACTGGATGAACACCAAGAAGTGACCCTCAAATTCAGCACAGTCTTTAATGCAGTACAACTTCAGTGTCACTGGAGATGTTCAGCAAGCCCTCAGATAATGCTGATTAATTGCTGCCATTTATTAAGTGTGTAGTGGTGGGCTGTGAGTTTTTGTTTTTTATTTTTTAAATGTCATCACTAATATTGATTAAAATCCTCCAAACTGGTTAAGAGGTAAGCGGTTAGTAGAGTTTATTCCATTTACAATTTCTGTGAAAGCAATTTCGGTAAAAGTCATCTTAAGGTTTAGTCTTCCTAGATAAGTATTTATGAATTCTTGTTCAAACATTCACACTGCAATTTTTTCCCTAAGTTTTAACTTTATATAATTTCAGAAATTGGAGAGCAAGCAGTTTGTCACTGCACATCGTGGTTTTTACTTGATCTTTTTTGTTGTTCTTATAAAAGGAATGCATATAATTAGTGGAAAATCTTTAAAAAAAAAGGAGAGAGAGGGAGAAAAAAAAAAACTCACAGAACAGTAAAAAGGAAGCAATCCAAGCCACCTGAAGTGGCATCTCCTAAAGGGAACACATTCTCGACTCTTTTGTTTGTTTAGGGATAATATTTTTTTAACAAAAATCACATTATATTGTCATATCTCTTGCTTTGTCTCATATAGTCACATATGCATACACACACACACACACACATATATATGTATATTAATAAGAAAAGTGCCTGTTTCTATGTGGGCTCAGGAGTGTGGTGACCAGCGTCAGTGGTGGACAGAATTGCCTGATGCCCGCCTGTAGGCCCTTCTCACTGAATCCTGATACAGCTCAGTGGTTGGGATAATCTTTTCCTTCCCTTGTACTCTCCTTCCCACCAAGTTTATTAACCTTTCCACACAGTTTTCCACACTGAAAGCATTACTGTTGGCTTGAGGAGAGAGAGGCTGGAAACCAGGCTTTTCAGCTGAGGTTGGCTTTGGATCGAAGATCTTCGGATGGAGCAGAGTCCCCAGATTTCTGTTGCTGAGGACTGTGAAAGGAGGCCATGAACAGCTGTTCAATGCCCTGGTGCCACACTCGCCCCATTAGCCCTGGAGGTGGAGGATTTCCATGTGGCTGCCCGGACCACAGTGGTTGGCACAGGCTTCCTCCAGTCCTGATGTACAGCAGGGTCTCCCTTGCTCACAACCAAATGAGAAAGATGGCTTGGTTTATGTATGTATTATTTATTGACGTATAGTTGATTTATATTCGTTTCAGGAGCACAACATAGTGGTTCAATATTTTTATAGATTACCCTCCATTCAGGGTTATTACAAAACACTGGCATACATCCCTATTTGTATAGTAGTTTGTACCTCTTAATCCCCTGCTCTCATCTCACTCTTCCCCACTTTCCTCTCCCCACTGCTAACTACTAGTTCTCTGTATCCGTGAGTCTGTCTCTGTTTTATTATATTGCTTCCATATGAGAAGGGTAACTTTAAATGGAGTGGATGTCCACCATGGGTGGGATAGGAGCGTGTTTCATACTGGGTGAAGCCTATCGGAAGGGAAATTAACATCAGGGCTGGACTTCCCTGGTGGTCCACTGGTTAAGAATCCGCCTGCCAGGGCAGGGGACACAGGTTCAGTCTGTGTCCCGGAAGATCCCACATGCCATGGAACAGCTAAGCCTGTGCACCACAGCGACTGAGCCTGCACCCTAGGGCCAGTGCTCTGCAAAAAAGGAGAAGCCCAGGCACCAAAGCCAAGAGTAGACCCTGCTCACCACAACAAAAGAAAGCCTGTGTGCAGCAATGAGGACCCAGCACAACCAAAACCAAACAAATTTAAGAAACAAAAATGTCAATGCCAGCAGTAGTAATAGTCATGATACTGATACAGTAACAATAACAGCTGACACTTACATATTTCTCGGGATGCACCTACCAGCCTTCTAAGTTCTTTTCATGTGCCAACAAATTTATTTCTCATTTCAACACTTTGAGTAGAAACTCTTGTTGTCCCCCTTTTACTGGTGAATCTATTGAATCACTTCAGTCTCTCAGTTGTGTCTGACTCTTTGCGACCCCATGAATCGCAGCACACCAGGCCTCCCTGTCCATCACTAACTCCCGGAGTTCACTCAGACTCACGTCCATCGAGTCAGTGATGCCATCCAGCCATCTCATCCTCTGCTATCCCCTTCTCCTCCTGCCCCCAATCCCTCCCAGCATCAGAGTCTTTTCCAATGAGTCAACTCTTCGCATGAGGTGGCCAGAGTACTGGAGTTTCAGCTTCAGCATCATTCCTTCCAAAGAAATCCCAGGGTTGATCTCCTTGCAGTCCAAGGGACTCTCAAGAATCTTCTCCAACACCACAGTTCAAAAGCATCAATTCTTCTGTGCTCAGCCTTCTTCACAGTCCAACTCTCACATCCATACATGACCACAGGAAAAACCATAGCCTTGACTAGACAGACCTTAGTCGGCAAAGTAATGTCTCTGCTTTTGAATATGCTGTTTGCAGCAATATTCAAAGTCTCATGGGCAAGAAAAGAGAATCTCAGTCCCAAAGGAGAACTTTTTCTTGCCAAACCTCTCAAGGGCTGCTGTTCTGAGAGTCTCAAAATGAAAGCAGGAGAGAAACTATCATTCAACCTTGAAGCTCTGGTGGCAGGGGATCCCCATGAGGAGATGCCTTGATTAAAGCAATGACAAGGATGCAGTCTGTAGTTAAGCGTCTCTTTCTGAATGATGTAGTGTCCCAGGGAGAGTGACAAGTCCTTCGAGGGACCTAGCTGGAGGCCTAAACTGGGGGCTCGTAACTGCTGGGCCCAAGCACCTGTTACTGAGGAGCTCTGTGCTATGGCTCATGTAGAATTATCACTGTGGATTCAAGTCAAGATGGTCCATTATACCAGAGGTCATGGCATACTCCCCTCTGCAGCATTTCTTTTGCCTGTTTACTGGCGCAAATGTGGGAGACAAAAGCACCAAGGTAAGTCCTTGCTATTGGTGAGGTTTCTAGCACCTTTGCACAGTGTGTCAGAAGTGAGGTCCTCACATTTGAAGGATGGGGCCATCCATTTTCTTCAAGCAACTTGCTCTAGAAAGAACATAGGCTGGGATATTTTCAGAGGTTTTTTTTCCCCCAGATATAGCCTTAAACATTGTCAACCAGAGTTCGCTTAATAGCCTTGATCAAACAGTCTCCTCGTAACCAGGAGCTGTGGACACCTCACCTCCAAAAGTAGTTCTGTTCACCTGCTCATGTTTTTGTTTCCATAGGAGGCAGCAGAGCACAATGGGAAGAGCACGGAGTTGGAGTCAGACAGGCTTGAGATTCTACTAAAAGCAGTTTATTTTTGGCTAGCTTCATAACTCTTTTGAGCCTCAATTTCCTTTTCGGTAAAAAGAATGTTGCACTCAATAATGTTACATAAAATATGTAAGCACTCAATAAGTGATGGCATTAAGTATCCCACTGATGATGTTTTGCATTGGTCATTGCCTCATTTATGTTCTTTGAACTGCCTCCAATGATGTGATCTTACATCAATTTGGCAAGTGGGCTTGAGAATAATCCACCTCTAGAATGTAAATTACACGAAGGTATAAATACAGTCTCTTGTCTTCATTGCACTGTCAGACCCTAACACACTGCTTGGCACATAGATAAGACTCAATAAATATTTGTTAAATAAATAAAGACACGTGTTCATCTTTGGGCAAGACGTATACAGACCTCTTTTCTGAACCTAATTGGATCTTAAGACTCTCTCATGAGAGTGGTGACTCGCCTCCCTAATTTCAGGAAGTAGGAGTAAGAATATCAGCTAAATCACTCACAGCTCTACACATTCAGAGCCGGGAGCCCACCTCAAGGTCATATCATCTCACCTGCCGCCTGGGATAGGAATCCCTCCTACAGCCTTTCTCACAGATGGCCACCTGAATGCTATCAGTGACTGTGTTCTTGGAAAAGGTGGCTCACTTCATTGTTGTAAGGCAGATTCCTAGACAGTGTTCCTTTAGGCTGAGCCAAAACGTGTTTTCCTGTAGCTTCCACCCATTTGGTCAGCTCTGCCCTTTGGAAACAATACAGAATATATTGATTTCCTTCTGTGCTGAGGGCTGCCAGCTTATATGGTGCCTTTGTGTGCATTAGAAAAATGTGCTTACCTATTAGAGGGTGCAGAGTGGATGCCTGTGAACAAATAGGACCACCTTATATGGGCTGGCTACATGTTAATGTTTCTTGTTTTAGTATTTATTTATGTGGTGGCACCAGTTCTTAGTTGCAGCACATGGGATCTTCCATCGTCATTGTAGCATGTGGGATATTTTAGTTGTGGTATACTGGATCTTTTGTTATGGCATATGGGATCTAGTTCCCCAGCCAGGGATCAAACCTGGGCCCCCTGCATGGGGAGCATGGAGTCTTAGCCACTAGACCACCAGAAAGAAAAGAAAAAAAGAAAGTGAAGTAGCTCAGTCGTGTCTGACTCTTTGCGATCCCATGGACTGTAGTCTACCAGGCTTCTCTGTCCATGGGATTTTCCAGGCAAGAGTACGGAATGGGTTTCCATTTCCTTCTCCAGGGGATCTTCCTGACCCAGGGATCGAACCTAGGTCTCCTGCATTGCAGGCAGATGCTTTACCCTCTGAGCCACCAGGGAAGCCCAAGACCACCAGAGAAGTCCCTAATGTTTCCAATAGCTGTGATAATCTCCCCCAAGTCTTCTCTTCTGAATATACCTAATTCCTTCAGCTGTTCTTTAGATCGCAATTTTCCTGAATCCCTTTAAGTCCCTACCACTGCATTCTGCATCCCCCTAGTTTTTCATAATGCCTTTCAGAATACGTTGCACAGATGTATAGAACAGCCTTTTGGACTCTGTGGGAGAGGGAGAGGGTGGGATGATTTGGAAGAGTGGCAGTGTAACATGTATGATATCATAAGTGAAACGAATCGCTGGTCTAGGTTCGATGCAGGATGCAGGATGCTTGGGACTGATGCATGGGGATAATCCAGAGAGATGGTGTGGGGTGGGAGGGGGGAGGGGGGGGTCAGGATTAAGAGTTCATATACACTCGTGGCTGATTCATGTCAATGCATAGCAAAACGAATACAGTATTGTAAAGCAAAACAAACTAAAAAATAAAAAATTAATTAAAAAAAATACGTTGCCCAGGACCAATCAAACACCCTATGGAAAGTATCATGTCTGTTTCTTCCCCTGCATTTTCTATTAATGAATTTCAAGCCAGGTTTGTGTTAGGCCCTTTAAGAGAAGAGCTGTGGTGTTAGCTTATATTTAGTTTATGGTCAGCTAAAGATCTTTTTCACAGGGACTGCTGTCAAAAAGGGAAAGTATATTTAAGACTGAAGTCAATTTTCTTAACCTAAATTCAGGTCTTACATAAAACTCTATTAAATTTTTGCTTGTAGCCATTGAAATCCTTTGGATCTTACTTTGTCATCCTATGTATTAGCTATCTCTGCTATTTCATGTTATGTATGAATTTAATTAACATACCTTCAGTGACCTTCTCCAGGTAACTGACAAAATTGTTAAAGAGAACACCACAATGCCTGCTCCCTTCAGAGACTTTCTTGCAGGTTGACCTTGACCCCTTACTCAAAACTTGTAGGTTACATTTGTTCCATCACACAGAAATTCATCAGCTGTATAATCATTCAACCTTCATATTTGCATCTAGTCCTTATAAAAGATTTTGTCAAGTGTCTGTCCCAGAATGAGTACTCAGTACATTTTCTAAGCCAGGGAATGAGTGCCTTTCTGAAGTCAGGGTAGCTGACTTCTGTGCCACCCTTTGAAATGCCGACCTGGAGGTGCCATCAGAAATGGTCATGAGCCTAGCTTGGGATTTCCCCCTTGTTCATGAATCCAGTCTAGCTCTTAGACATCTTGGCATTCTTGATTTTTTTTATATAATGATCTATCCTCTGCCTCCGAAGAGCCCAAAGCTGCTGCAAATTTTCCTGCACACTCTCCATGTGGCTCTTAGACATCTGTTTTGCCAGACCATGCAGTTTTATCTCATTCAGAATCTTGCTTCACAAGGAGTTCTAGTGATATGACCCTCAGTGGGTTCCTACCTGACTGAGTGAAGGTAAAGATCCTGTAAGAGCTATTATTTACTGAGAGTTTACACTGAACCAGACATATTTCTAACAGCTTATAATAGATCTGAATCTTACCACAACTGTTTAAAGCTACCCTCTTTTTACAGATGGGGAGGCTGAGGCAGAGAGAAGTTTACTAGCTTGCCCAAAGCTTAGACCGTAGAATGGCATAATTGGGATTCAAACCAAGGCAGTCTGTCTGGAGTCCGTGCATGTAACTCTCAGGGTGCTGCCTGACAAAGAAAAGATTTACTGTGAACAAGCAGGTTTGTGGGCAGTGAGTGCCCCCTTCACTTGCGTCTTGTCCCACCCGCCACACTCCCTTCTCTGAAGTATCCTGAGTCACGACGCTAAGCTAATGGCAGGCACAGTGATCAGGATTGCCCTCCACCTTAGTTCTCAGTTCTCCACTTCTTGGGAATTGAGCTAATGTAGCCATCTTCTTTCCGCTGTCAGCCACTTTTGGGTTCTCCCACGTCCCAGAAGCACTTGCTGTTTGAAAGCCCGCAGAGAGATGGAGTTTAGCCCAAGGGAATGAGCTACTTTCCGTGTCAATGAAGTACACAGAGAGAGATACTCGGGGTGTTCCACCTGAACAAGAGGAGGGAGTCAGGGTGTCATGAGCTCCTTCCATGGGTCCAGCTCTCTTCCAGGTGTTTTATATCTATTACCTCATTTAAATAATAATAGGAAATATTTACTGAGGGCTCTCTCCACAAAGGCATCATCTGTAGGTCCCTGTGAATGTTCACAGCATCCCTTCCTCACCCCGTGCAGATGGAAAAGTCAGGGCACAGAGGGATACAGTCACGTGCTTGCAGCATGCAGTAGAAGTGGAGGACGAGGGATGGCTCCAGCAGTCTGGCTGCCAGTCTAGGCGCTTGGCGGGATGTATGTGCATGAGTTTGGCCACCTCAGAGCAGGGGTCCCCAACCCCTTGGCCATGGACTGGAACTAACTGGTCTGTGGCCTGTTAGGAACCTGGCCACCCAGCAGGATGTGAGCAGCAAGCAAGCCAGCGAAGCTTCACGTGTATTTACATTCACTCCGCATCACTCACGTCACTGCCTGAGCTCCTCCTCCCGTCAGATCAGTGCGGGCATTAGATTCTCATAGGAGTGTGAATCCTCCTGTGAACTGTGCTTGCAGGGGGTCTAGGTTGTATGCTGCTTGTGAGAATCATCCTGAAACCATCCTCTGAACCTCCTCCCAACATCTTTGGAATAACTGTCTTCCATGAAACCAGTCCCTGGTATCCAAACCAGGGGGGATCCCTGCCATAGAGCCTCTCAGCCATAGATCCCTCCCAGCTCTCAAGGCTCCAGCATTTGTTTCCAGCCCAGCTGAACTGCTTGCTCTTGATCACGCTATCCTGTTACTTTATCTTCTGGCTACTGTTGCTCAGGACATCTCTTCTCCTGCAGTTCTCTCCCTCCAGTGCCCCTCCTCATTCCCATTCTCCCAGGTCCAGTCCAAACTCTTGCTTCTTGTAAAGCTTTCTCTGTTCTCTGGTTGAAAGCTAACCCTTCCTCCCTTGGGCTGCCTCAGCCCTGTCACTTTCTCTTGTAGTCATTGCCACACTGGGCCTTGTTTATACACCTAGACTTGTCTTGACTCCTTGTAGACAATAAGAATTGTAGTACAAGGGATTAATTTTGAGTCTTATTCTCAAGTACACAGTGTTTCACATGTAACAGTTGGTCAGTAAAAATTAATTGTTGCTTGTGAGGCAAGCATGATAACCACTATACTGCAGAAACTGGCTTGTTGCTTGTGAGATTCCAAGCATTGAGAGAAATGAACCAGTAGAAAAGATATGTATGTTGGAGGCAGGAAGGGGATCATCTTAAGATGACTCACATCACTTCTCCGGAGGACTTCCTTTGTGCTGGACACCCTATTCTAGCGTCACAACAGTTCTATAAGTCGCAATCCATCAAGTGCTTGAATACATTAGTAGTTGAGCCCATAGAACATAATGGTCAAAACTATACAAGCAGGGGACGTCCATGGCAGTCCAGTGGTTAAGACTTTGTGCTTCCAGTGCAGGGGGTATGGGTTTGATCCTTGGTCAGGGAACTAAGATCCCACATGCTGCACAGTGCACCCAAAAAAATAAATAATAATAACTATACAAGTGGACCACCTGAGTCTCACTCCAGCCTTACCACTTACTGGCTTTCCCCACTTTCCTTGGGTAAATTGCTTAAGTTCTCTGTGCCTCAGCTTCCTCCTCTGTGAACCAAATATGATAATATACAGTACCTCATATGGTCATTGTTGTTGTTGTTCAGTTGCTAAGTCGTGACCAACTCTTTGTGACCCCACGGGCTGCAGCATGCCAGGCCTCTGTGTCCTTCGGTTGTCTCCCAGCGTTTGCTCAAACGCATGTCCATCTGAGAGTTAAAGAGCAGAACTGTGGAAAGAAGAGTGTCTAGCTCCTGGAGAGTTTTGGTGATACCAGGTGGCAGGGGGATCAGACGGCCCTTTCTCCAAGAGTCGGAGGATCTCTAACAAGGATCATAATACCTGCCAGGGAGTGGTTTTCAGAAGGGAGGTCCTGCTTCCATTATTGAAAATCTTTCCGTTTTGACCACTGGCCAGGCTGGGTCTCTTTGTTTTGGTTTGAATTTCTCTTTCTCTCTGTCAGCATAAAAGCAACATGAAGACACACTCCTGCTCTTCAAAAGCATTCTCTCTCCCTTCCCCATATTGTTCTTCCCCCTGGGCAGAGGAGGGTGCAGTTGGGCACACCAGCCTAAACTTGAGTCTCTTGCCTAATTATACTGCTGTCCACTTTTCCACGCAAGCCCCTCTCGTGGCAGGATGCCCGCTTTGAAGTCACTAGTCTTCACAGCAGGAAGAGCTCATCATCAAAGACTCCGGTTCCCAGCACCCCGTGCGGCGGCCTTGCTCACCAGCGGGTTGCAGATTGGGAGAGGGGAGAGTCTCTGAGTGCGTTAAGTCAGCTCTTCTGTCCTCTGGTTCTGAACTGAGATCCCTTTGAACTGAAGCCCAGGGAGAGGGCGGGTGATGCTATCGCAAAGCCTCTCCCCATTCTTTCCGTTTTAGCCAGTTTAGCAATTACACTTGCTAGGGCTGGGAAGATGATATGTTGGACATAGTTAAGGCTTCAGTCTGCAATCTAAGGCCCTAAGGAAAGGAGGTTGGGAAGGTAGTGAAAGTGGCTCTGAGGCTCTAGACCCTCAGCGTGCTCTTGATAACAACTATGAGGCATCTGCTGAGGTTAAAATTCTGTGTGTGTGTGTGTGTGTGTGTGTGTGTGTGTGTAAGACAGAGAGCTCTAGCACTCCTGGACTTTGGTTACAGAAACCTGGATTTGTGTCCTGGCCTTGCGTCTCACTCATCATTTACCTGTACAACCTCTTTATTTCTAACTTTCATTCTCAATCCCCCGGAAATTCAGTGACAGTTGTGAAAGAAATATTATTTAACAGAGCCACTCACTTAGACCCAGATCTTAGATTCCTGCATGAACCCCAGCCTGAGGTTTTAGCAGTGAGGTCTGAGGGCACCTAACCTGCTCTGTCTTCGGGAGGTCGGTAGGTGGAGCCCCATCATGGGATTCTTAAGAGGGGAGGTGTTTGAGTCCAGATCTCCAGGGCCTTACCCAGGACCGCAGGATGCCCCTGGTGGGCTCTGGCATCTCCTTTGCACCACTGTGGTATTCCTCCAGAGGCCCATCTCTTACACATGCGCGCGCACACACACACACACACACACACACACACACACAGTCTCACCTACACACTCTGCTCTCGCAGGCCAGCACTTTATCTCTCACCTGGACCACCATGATAGGCTCCCTGCCCTCTGACTTGGCCTCAAACCCTTCCCCTTCAGTCACCAGAAAGATCTGTCCAAATGAGTTTTCACTTTACACTCTGCCTAAGGCTTGCCAACACAACCTATGGCCCTACAGAACAAACTTGGATCTTTCTAAGCTGGCTTACAGGTTCTTTCTGACCTGATTCATGCCAACCCCTTCAGCTGCATTATCTCCAGTCATTCTCAGGAATTTAGATTGCAAGAACATTGAGTCTGTTGTAGAGCTTGTATGTACACCATGCTATATACCACATGCTGTCGGCAAAGTGATGTCTGCACTTTTTAATAATTGGCTATATCCCAATACAAAATATAAAAAAAGAACAGATAGCCCCCTCTGAGATATCTATCTGTTGCTCCCTAGTCTTCACGAAGGGACCCTCTTCTGTGATCCAGTGACTCCCAGGCACTATCTCCATTGTTTTCACACTGTATCATGATCTGATAACCCTAATCATCTGTTCTTATATCTGTCTCTGCCCCTACTATCCCAACTCACAAATGTCCTAAGTTCAAGACTGTTCTATTCGTCTTTGTAGCCTTCCAACATTTTCTGCCACATTCAGTATTAAGCACTGAATAGATGTTTGTTGAGTGAATAAGTGAAAGGTTGCATGTGAAATTATACATGCAAGTTCCAAGCAGACCTCTGCATAATTTTCTCACCAGTGTGTTTCTTGGTGCTTTGGTCTCTCCAGGAACAAAAAGAAATTGGTTTAGTTATTGTTAATGTTTAGCATAGTGTTCATTTCTGAGTTAACTCATCTATCTACCCAGTGTCACTTAAATAGGGTACATCCATCATTTATTCATTTGAAAAACATTTACCAGTGACCTTCTATGTCTCAGAGATTGTGTTAAGTGACTGGAAAAAGAAGAGATTAATAATAATAGTCAACAATCATGTAGGGCTTATTATATGCTAGTCACTGTTCAAAACACCTAATGTTAACTCATTTAATCCTCACAACTTTTGAAGTAGGTACTATTACTATATGCCCGTATTTTTCAGTTGAAGAAATTGAAAAATGTAGCCTGCCTGAGCCTGAGCACCCTAGAAACAAAACATGTGTTTGTTTCTAGGGTGCTCACGGTAGGGCTTCCCTGGGGACTCAGTGGTAAAGAATCCACTTGCCAGTGCAGGAGACACTGGTTCAGTCCCTGGGTTGGGAAGATCCCCTAGAAAAACAAATGGCAACCTGCTCCAGCCTTCCGGCCTGGGAAGTCTCCACAGTGGCCTGACAGGCTACAATGCCTGGGGTTGTAAAAGAGTCAAATGTGACTTAGTGACTAAACAACATGAGCAGAACCCCAGGGGAGCAAGAGGGAGGGAGAAAGGTAATCAAGGCAGAGAGAGAAAAAGAAATGCAATGTAGTGCACTGCTAAGCTGGCCACAGCTTTACAAGAAGCCAGCTTTTGGACACACAGTATGTAGCATTGGTAGGCTTTATGGAACTCTGTGGCTCTGAACTGGCTTCCCAGGTGGTGCTAGTGGTAAAGAACCTGACTGCCAGTGCAGGAGACGTAAGAGACGTGGGTTTGATGCTTGGATCGGAAAGATTACTTGGAGGAGAGCACACCAACCCACTCTAGTGTTCATGTCTGGAGAATCCCGTGGACAGAGGAGCCTGGTAAGCTACAGTCTATAGGGTCACACAGAGTCAGACGACGGAAGCAACTTAGCATGCACACAAATACCTCTAAACAGTCCATAGTGGCAGAGAATGGCAGGAATGGAGAAGAATTAGAAGGATTTGTCTACTGGTTCTTTTCAATCTGCTAGTCTTTATGGGTAGGGATGTTAACTTCAACATCCACAATATTAGAATGTATGGAACCTATGCTACCACTGCCTATACACACACACACACACACACACACACTCTCACACATTCACACACACACACACACACATACACTCACACATTCACACACACACACATTGTTACCACCCAGGTGAGGCTCTGATAGAGGGCAGCCTCAAGGAAGAAAATGAGTCTCCATCAAAATTATGATGAACATTTACATTCAGCATAGAACAGTGCATAATGTGCAGGAAGCATAAACTACAAGAGATTTAAATATAGGAAACTTGGAGGCTGACTGTAAATAGAGTCTGTAGAATGAATGAATGAATGAGTTGAGATGAATAAAAGCATGAGAAAGAAGCATCCCAATGAAAGACTTAGAGAGTTCCAACCGAAGAAAGTAGAGCCGTCCTGAAATACCCCATCTGATAATCAGAGCATTAGTACACAGATGGGATGGTGGCCGTCACCAACCATCCATCAGGCTAACAGGGCCCCCACTGATCCAGGTTAGGCCTCGGTGTGTAGTGGTGAGATGGGTGCAGCCAGATTTTATAGTAGGTAATGTTCTCAGAAGAGAGTGTTCCTGGGAGAGTTACTAGCTTCTTTATGATTTTTTTTTTCTTTAAAGTTTGATTTATTTAGGGGGAATGGGAGGGTTAAGGATACATATTATCCTGCCTCTATTTACCTCCAATTCCTGTTCCAAAAAGCCTTCCCAGAACACTCTTGTTTGTGTTCTTCTCCTCCCTGCTTTAATAGATTTAAAAGATTCTTACTTGAGATTCCATAGCACCTGCAGATAGCCGAAAGTGAAAGTGAAAGTCACTCAGTCGCGTCTGACTCTTTGCAACCCCATGGGCTATACAGTCCATGGAATTCTCCAGGCCGCAGTGCTGGAGTGGGTAGCCTTTCCCTTCTCCAGGGGATCTTCCCAACCCGGGATCAAACCCAGGTCTCCCACATTGCAGGTGGATTCTTTACCAGCTGAGCCACAAGGGAAGCTCAAGAATACTGGAGTGGGTAGCCTATCCCTTCTCCAGGGGATCTTCCCCACCTAGAAATCAAACCAGGGTCTCCTGCATTGCAAGTGGATTCTTTACTAACTGAGCTATGAGGGAAGCCCATGCAGATAGCCGAATAAGAGCCCAATTCAGTACAATGCTTGGTCTGGTTTCCCATTGGACTGTACAAGCAGGGGAAACTCCTTAAGGACAGAGCCTGTCCCTTTTTATCTTTTCTTGTCTGCTTTTGTTTTTGTATCACCAGGCCCTCTATTAGTCATATAGTAGATGCTCAAAAGACATTAAATCAATAATGGAATCAATGAACAAATATCTCCAGGTGGTTGATAGTTCCCCTATAATCACTTTCTGAGAGGGGAGGCTAGCAGGAATTTTTTCTTACCTGTTTGAGTGTCTCTCTTCTCCTGTATCCATCCCCAAAGTAATACCCAATGAGAGGGACTGCAACAAAGATCATCTTAGGAGTGATGTCAGGTCTCATTGGGAAGAGAAGGGAGACATGAGTTTCTTTCACTATTTCATTCTAGACAGTTGAGGAAGATCCTTTCTCATCTAGCCTTTTCATTTCAGGAGCCACTGAGCCCAACTCAGTGTCCTTAATGAGTTTGGAAGTAGAATTCTTACTCTCCAAGGTCATCTTTGTAACTCTCTTTCACAATGTTCAAAGTATCCAATATAATATGTGTTTTTTCTTAAATGCTGTGTTCAGCTCAGGAGTTCATATCTCCCATTTTCTCCCAGCTCCTCTGGACCTTGTATTTAACACATGGGAAAGCAATGAATCTGAATGAGATTAACTTCAATTCACGTTTCTAGATCCAGTTTAGATGCTAAGGGAATGTTCCAGTTGGTAGCAGAATAACTGCCATTTGTTGGGTCCCTGCTACGTACTTACCATAACCTTACTTACACTTAACTTTTCTGATGCCTCGACTACACCTTACAATACAATATTGTAGGGTAATTAACCTCCAATTAAAATAAATAAATTTATATTAAAAAATAAAAGATTTGGGATACCACAGCTGTCTTTCAGGGGCACTGCAAGATATTTTAAATTATCAAGGGAAACATGGGCATATCTGACAGAGACCACACAAGGTACTTTCAATTTTTGAAAGTATTGTTTTTTTCAAATGACTACTAAGTTGTTAGAATGTGAACACTTATTAAGTTGTTTGGACTGCTGCTACTGCTAAGTCGCTTCAGTCGTGTCCGACTCTGTGCGATCCCACAGACGGCAGCCCACCAGGCTCTGTCGTCCCTGGGATTCTCCAGGCAAGAACACTGGAGTGGGTTGCCATTTCCTTCTCCAATGCATGAAAGTGAAAAGTGAAAGTGAAGTCGCTCCGTCGCAACCAACTCTTCTTGACCCCATGGACTGCAGCCTACCAGGCTCCTCCACCCATGGGATTTTCAAGGCAAGAGTACTGGAGTGGGGTGCCAGTGCCTTCTCCAATGTTTGGACTAGACTACTTAATAAATAAAGCTAGTAGAATTTCTTTAGGTGTAGGGGAGTCACTTTGAGTGCTATGGGTTGGGAAAGTTTGGGAGCTTCTGTTTACTTCATAGAGTAAGATCCCCAATCAGGTTGGCAATATTTTCTCAAGTTTACCTCTGAGGACATTAAGGGTGAGAAGAATCAAGTAAATTACTACAAGGTCGAGTGGCTTACAGGTAAACAGTGAGCAAGATTCTAAAGCCTGTGTGTGTGTTAGTCGCTCAGTCGTGTCTGACTGTCTGCAACTCCATGGATTATAGTCTACGAGACTCCTCTGTCCATGGAATTCTCCAGGCAAGAATCCTGGAGTGGGTTGCCATTCCCTTCTCTAGGGGATCTTCCTGACCCAGGGATCGAACCCAGGTCTCACATGTTGCAGGTGGATTCTTTACCATCTGAGCCATCAGGGAAGCCCAGTGCCTCCACAAAGTTGTCTACTACAGAGTTAATAAAGATTAATCTCTTAGGCTGTCAGAGCTAAAACAGGCTTTGACAAGAATCCAGCTCAACTCACAATCTGGCCCAATCACACAACGAATTAGTAATAGAATTTAATCTGAGGATCCAGTCTCCTGACTCTCATTTCTGCATTATTTCCTCTCTCTTGCCGGCTTTGGGCAACCACCTGTTATTGTTCCTTTACTACCTAAAGCACGGAGAAATGAAGGACTTTGGGGGAACAACCCTGAGATTCATGATGGCAGTGGAGGGTTGGGTTTACATGGAAATTGGAAAAGAAGGATCATGTAATGTATAACTTGGGTGAGGCAAACGTAAGTGGGGTGTGGCATCATCTGTTAATGTCTAAGCAATATAAAGTCACAAGAAATGGTAGAGAAGTTATTCAGGGGAGAAAACTAGGAAATGGATGAGAAAGAGAGAGGAAAATGTAGGTTGAAAATATGCTGATATTTATTAGCCAGCGTGGAAAGGGAGAGTGGAAGATTCTGTTGCCTGGTTTATATAAACATTGTGGAAAATGCCTGAGAGGATGATCACACTGACCCCTGGGAATCACCTGGATAGTCTTTCCTATTGGCAATTTCTATGCTGCTTTAACAGCTGTAGTTTTTCTTGTGTCTCCTATTGTGTTCTTTGCCCTTTCTGTACTGTCCCTTCCTGTTCATTTCCCAGCAATTCAGGTACTTCTTTCCATACTTTTTTTTTTTTCCCTTTTACTTCTATCTGCCCCCTCATCCTCAGAGTCACTTTTGATGTTCTTTTTTTCTCCTCTGGTTATCGTCCCCTCCTCCTCTTTCTCTGGTCCCTGGCACATGCCAGGTTTCTGGGCCGTTGTTCTTCCCCTTCTTCTTCCCAAGGAGGAGATGAAATTTGCCCCTCTGACAAAGGGAACAAAAGCTGAGAGTCCCTGCCAAAGTTACAAGGACAGCATTTTCTCTTTTCAGGGAGTTTTAATTTTAAAAGGAAAAAAAAAAGAAAATCACAGCCTCTTCTCCCTCCCCACGCTGCGCCTTCTCCGCTTCTGGGCTGCAAGCATCAGTTGAGGGATAGCCAGATAAAAAGCCCCTCCTTGGTTCAGATCATCTCTGCTTCTGTTCCTTACCAGCCTCAGCCCCGCTTTACTGCATTTTTTTTTTTTTTTTTTGGAAATCCAGGCAGAAAACGTTAGTATTAGCATTTTTAATAAAGAAGCTGGATGAGAGAGAAAGGCAACTCAAGAAAGCTGAAGGAGGGGCTGAAGCCCAAATCCACTGACAGTTAAAACTCCCTTTTTGGACTCAGAGAGAGCTCAGGATGGGGGCAGCAGAAGGCGGACAAGAGAAGTAGTAGTTTTAGGAGAAGCATTCAGGCTGATATAATTGGAGCTTTGAGCACAAGCAGACCCAGTTGGGAGGTGGGAAATTGCTGTGCTGGATTGAGTTTGGCTCAACTTGATACCGAGGCCCGGCATTGTGAAGTGTTTTCTAATTTAGCCCATTTCCTCTGTCTTCCTGGAATGAGCCATTATTCCTCCATTACTGGCAAAAATCATGGTCCTGGCTAATTCCTTCTCTCCTTTTCTCTTCTTCCTGCTCTCCCTGTGCTCCGTAGGAAGGAAGAAGGAATAAACAGGAGGGAGGGGGCCACCTGTACATTCTTGATTTAGAAAGAAAGTGAGCCATGGAGACCCAGAGCGGCTGACATCATCCTTCCCTATTTCATTTGTCTAGGGATAGGAATGCAAACGTTTAATGGAGTTGCTAGGTTTATGTTTTCTGTGTGAGGCCACTGTACCTCTGCAGGATGAGGCTTAATTGGCTCTTTTCCCACCATTGAAAAGAGAAAAAATATCTCCTTGCAGAGGTTACTGTTCTCTAAAGAAAGTGGCAGTGATTAGATCTAATGCCTTTGACAGCTGGATAAAAAGTTGCTAAATAAGAATAAATTGAATGCCTAAACCTGGAGTCAATCAGAAGGTAACATGAATCCCAAAGATCAAAATGAACCTTTTTGTCAAAGTATTCTTTCCCTATTCACACTTAAAACTCTATGTGAGTAAAACGTGGCAAATCTACTTTACTTCTCCAAATCCAATTCTGCCAAGGGCCAGGGCAGAGTCAAAATCGGGAGAATACCCCTTCTTACCCCTGAGTTTGAGCATATTAAGTGCTGAAGACCTCTCTGTTGGTGAAACGTCAACCCAGATAATCGTCCACACAGCAGACATTTAGAAGTGATGCTAGTCCCATTGTTTAGAGCCTTACAATTTTAATAAAACAGTGACCATTCCAGCCAATGTCCCTTATCCATGAAATCAATCATTTTAGCCTCATCTGAACAAACAAATAAATGTGTATATTTGTGTAAACACCGAGGTGCATCTGGGCTCTACATCCTAATGCTGTGTTCTGATTTCCTTCATCAGATTATTTCTCTTGTCCCTTTACTCAGAGCTGTGACCTGGTACTAGGTGCCAGGCACATAAATATACATACATATCAGTATCCACTGCAACTCTGAACAATTTGCAAAATCTCTCAACCAGAATATCTTTGGAGAGCACAGAGAGGCTAATGGGATTGTGTCTCTTAGGTTCCTTCCAGGAGTAAATGCTGCCTTCCAGCTTTATAGCCATGAGAAGAACTAGCACCAGTTGGAGACTTAAAAACATTGAGGCTTGGATAGAATGTAATATTTATACCCAGAGCCAAGTTATTTTGAAGGAGTTGGGAATTAATTTGGAAATTGCTTCCTCACTATACCTAGGGATGAAAGTTCATTTTCTTATATGTATTAATTTCCAGATAACTTGAAGGGATGCCTTGGCCTTCAGCTTTTGCCACACTGAAACTGTTCTGGACAAAGATTAAACATTGAAGCATCTGAAAAGGAAGCTGAAACCTCCAGGAAGAGGTTTTGGCAGGGTCTTTGTTTCCCTTCTCTTAATAGCTTGTTTTTCTCCCCTGGATCATCCCCCTTCTCCCACCGTCTCAAATACGATCTATGTGCTTGTTTTCCAAATCTGGCTCTCTAGCTTGAATCTCTTTTCTTGGTTTCAGATCTCCATTTCCAACTGTTTTCTGGCATTTTCTTATGGATGTCCTACAAGTATCTCAAATTCACTTGTCCAGAATTGAATGAGAAACCCACTCTCACCCTGATACCCAGTTCTAACTCTCACACTTTTGGGTCTGTGTAAATAGAATCAATCACTCAGTCTCCCAGATGAGAAACTCGGGGGCCATTCTCCCCTTAAGTCCCCCACAGTTCTCTCTCTTCTCTCCCATTCACACACACCTGGTTAGCCACCAGATCCTTTTTGCTCTTCTCAGCAATGCCTCTCAAACCCAGTGATTCCTCTCTATTCCCAAAGCAGTTGCCTTACGCTAGGACAATCCATCGCCTTCAACTTTCCTAATGTCTTGCTCATTGCTTTCAGTGCCATTAGGCTCACCTATTGAAAGGGAGAAAGAGAAGAAAGACCTAAGGAATCAGAGGATATGCGTGGTGGGGAAGTGACTATGAGCTGAGTCAAGGGAAGAAGGAGGGAAAGCTTGTGGCTTGTTCAGGAAATGGTGGGTATGGTGGGGCTGCAGGCCTGATGGGAGAGGCATAAAAAATAAGGGGGAAAGAGAGGCACTGGCCAGAAGGCTTTAGATTCCCAACAAGGAGTCTGGGCTTTACCTGTAGGAAATGGGAAGCTGGTCGAGTATATTTTGAACAAGGGAGGAAGTGATGAACATGATGTGTAAAGAAGACACAGGAGGCATTAGCTCAGGGACCTGCAAACTACTGCCATCAAGCCAAAGCCCGTCTGCCATCTGTTTTTGTAACTCAAGTTTCATTGGAACACAGTGGCACTCATTTGTGTGTGTCTTGCGCATGGCTGCCTTCTCCCTGCAAAGGCAGAGCTGGGCAGGTGCAGTACGGACCATTGGACCATGCGGCTGCAAGCCAAATGTATTCATTCACTCTCTGGCCCGCCACGGGAAAAGTCTGATGTCTCCTGCAGTAAATCAGGGTTTCTCAACCTTAACATTATCTACATTCCTTGTTGCAGGGGGCCGTCCTATGGGTTGCCAGATGTTTAAGAATGTCCTTGACCCAAGCTTAACCTCCACCCACTCCATAAAGGTAGCACCCCAACCCCTTAGATATGACAATTAAAAATGTCTCCAAACATTGCCTGATCAGGAGAGAAGAAAACATCTCCCCCCATTAGATTATAGTGAAGCCAGCGCACTTTCACTTTTCACTTTCATGTATTGGAGAAGGAAATGGCAACCCACTCCAGTGTTCTTGCCTGGAGAATCCCAGGGACAGGGGAGCCTGATGGGCTGCTGTCTATGGGGTTGCACAGAGTCAGACATGACTGAAGCGACTTAGCAGCAGCAGCAGCAGCAGCAGCAGCAGTAAGGGAGACAATTTAATGGGTAGTTAAACCAGATAAGGATGATTTTAATAGTGAGAGCAAACTGTTACATTGTATGTAGCATGTGCCTGCCCCTAAAGATACATTGTATATATGAATTCATTTAATCTTTTCAAGAGCCCTATGAATTGGGTTCTATTTTGTCATTAGTCTCCTGTAAGGCGATATGGAGAAGGCAATGGCACCCCACTCCAGCACTCTTGCCTGCAAAATCCCATGGATGGAGGAGCCTGGTGTGCTGCAGTCCATGGGGTCGCTAAGAGTCGGACATGACTGAGAGACTTCGACACGACTGAGCAACTTCACTTTTCACTTTCATGCCTTGGAGAAGGAAATGGTAACCCACTCCAGTGTTCTTACCTGGAGACTCCCAGGGACAGGGGAGCCTGGTGGGCTGCCGTCTATGGGGTCGCACAGAGTCGGACACGACTGAAGCGACTTAGATAGTTACTATCATTGTTTTACATACAAGGAAATGAGGTCGGAGTAAAGTGCTTTTCTCAAGGTCACCCAGCTAATGGGGTCTCAAAGAGTCAGACGGAACTGAGTAACTTCACTTTGACTTTTCGCTTTCATGCCTTGGAGAAGGAAATGGCAACCCACTCCAGTGTTCTTGCCTGGAGAGTCCCAGGGTCGGGGGAGCCTGGCGGGCTGCCATCTCTGGGGTCGCACAGAGTCAGACATGACTGAAGTGACTAGCAGCAGCAGCAGCAGCAGCAGGTTTTGAACTCAGGTGGTCTGGCTCCTGAATTCACATTCCTAACCATGAGACTAGTGAGAGATATGAAAAATAAATCTATCTCGATAGCTTAATGGACATGGAAGTGGTTAGAAAACAGGCATTTGAACTGGTTCCTTCCCCCAACTTCTAAGCTATTTTTACTTCACTCTAACCATGAACAGTGGGACAATCTCTTCAGGTATCACTGCACTTTTAAGGTGTTGCCCCCAGCTACCCTTTTCCTCCCCACCCCCTGCCCCTCACACATAGAAATGTCCCCGAGTCAGGCATGAGACCACATGGCTTGAACTGTAAAGATGGTCATGGTTGCCTTTGTTTGGGTGTGAATATTCTTTATGATTCTACCACATTTTTACTTAATTTTTTTAATTATTAGCATATAATCGCTTTACAATGTTGTGTTAGTTTCTGTTACACAACAAAGTGAATCATTTAGAAGTATACACATATCCCTTCCCTCTTGAGACTCCCTCCCACCCCTCTAGGTCATCAGGGAGTACATGTTTTTAGAGTAGCGAATTCATATTCACTCTTATAAAGCGGTTACCACCCCTTTCCTGTGGTTCGGCACTGTCTTTAACTTTATTTCTCGTTTGTACCTGGCAACTGTTCTGTCACCTTCTTGGTCATCCTGTCAATGGAGAGTGCAAACGTTGGGAAGACAAATGGGCAGAAGATGAGTCTGGGAAAATGAAATAAGCTGGAAGGCATTTATAAAAGGAGACAGTCCTTCTAGGGACAGAAGAGCAAGTCTGAGCATCAGCTTCAGAGGCAGTGCTGGGAGCCAGCACTGGAATTTGCCATCCAATATACTGTGCCTACAGGCTCCTGAGTGTATCAGAGAGTCCACGTAAATGCTGGGGTCGTCCACCTCTGTCGTGAGAAGAGAAAATGCCTGTCTCCCTCAGGCATGGCAGACCCACTTTTATTCAGAAGATGGCCTGCATGGAAAGAAAATGACTCCGTGTGTGTATGTTGTGTGTGCTGGAGAGAGAATGGCAATAAAACAGCTAGGTCTCAAGGAAAGAGTGTGGGAGCCAAGTCACTCAGCTAATGGAGGACAGGGTTGAATACTGTTCCCTAGGGGGGATGGCTGGGTGGATGAGTGGTCAGTCCCTGACCAGGTAGAGGGTTTCTTGGCACATGGGACTTTGGGCAGGGGGTTGAAATGAACAGAAGAAGCTAACACTCACAGGCTGCTTCCTTGGCTTTGAGCTAGTCCTAGGGGGCTGCTGGGTGTCAACAAGCAGGGAAGGGCAATAATGAAAGCGGGATGCTGCCTTCCTGATGGCCTAAGGGTTTCTCATCCTCCCCATCCAGCCCAGACTCCTTGGTGGATCAGCTCCAGTTCTTTTATAACTGCCAGGGGGTATCAGGGGTGTGGTGACAGTCAAGAGCACGGGAGCTCACAGCAGGAGGAAGAGGCTGCAATGACCTTGGGAGTGAGGAGTTGGGGGAAAGAGGATGGAGTGTGTGGAGAGAAGTAGGAGGAAGTGAGTGAAGCCACGGGCAGAGCAGTGCTACAGGCAGCAGGCGCAGAACAGTGGGGAAAGAGGACAGGATTCTGCGAGATGCTGCAGAGGAGGCTCTGGGTCTTCTTCTCTGAGACATCCTGGCCCCTTGAAGGGGAAAGTGAGAGACGGCCTGTTGTGTACCCAGAACAGGGGATTTTTCTAGGCTGGACAGGGGTTCAGAGCACAGAAGTCCCTCAAATTGAAGCAAAAGGTGAGAACTAACAGAAGGCAAGGGCACAGTTTATTTCTTACCAAGGCCTGAAAGCTAGGTGGAGGGGAGGTGTCTGCATGCCTGCAGCATGTCATGCTAAGGCACTGCAATCATGTCCGACTCTGTGCAACCCTATGGATTTGATGGACTGCCAGGCTCCTTTGTCTGTGAGATTCTCCAGGCAAGAATACTGGAGTGGATTTCCATGCCCTCCTCCAGGGGATCTTCCCAGCCCAGGAATCTAAACCACATCTCTTACGTCTACGCACTGGTGACATGTTCTTTACCACTAGTGCCACCTGAGTGTAGAGGATCAGCTTTCCCCAGATACAGACCCCCAAGCAGGACTTGCATGTGGTGGGGAATTCTCCTTGGGAGCAGTAACTCAGAGGGAGGCAGTGAGAGGAACCAATTAGGCAGAGGTAGGCGGCCCACTCCAGTGCTCTTGCCTGGAAAATCCCATGGATGGAGGAGCCTGGTAGGCTGCAGTTCATGGGGTCGCGAAGAGTCGGACACAACTGAGCGACTTCACTTTCCCTTTTCACTTTCATGCATTGGAGGAGGAAATGGCACCCCACTCCAGTGTTCTTGCCTGGAGAATCCCAGGGACGGGGGAGCCTGGTGGCTGCGGTCTATGGGGTCACACAGAGTCGGACATGACTGAAGTGATGCAGCAGCAGCAGGCAGTCACATGCCAGGCAGTGATAGCAGAGGCTTCGGCCAGCCCCAGGGGAACTCTAGAGCTGGGACAGACCTTTAGAGGTATCTCAAATCGAGGCAAGGGTATCGGGCCTTGACCCCACATGGACCGGTCACCAGAGGCAGGCTACATTGGGCAAAGCAGCTTCCCAGAGAGGGCCTCCGCTGAGGTCTGTCTGTAGCCACACCTTCAGGCCTAGGTCCTGAGGAGAGGTGCCTCAGAGCACCCACAACAGTGGCCCAATGGTGAGAATGTGGGCGTCCTCGTCGGCCTCCGTCCCTGGGGAGTGAGAGCTGTTACCTGCCCTGTGTCTAAGGCAGCTTTGCACAGAATCAGTGCTATCGGGATGTGCAGGAAAGTGCTGGGATGGTGGAGGCATACACGAATCTTCCTCTAGGGTACCCTGGTCTGGGTAATCATAGATTTCAAGCTTTAGGTCTGGGCAGCTCAGTGACAATCTGGACAGTGCCCAGATGATTGTGACCAGAGGCTGGTCAGCCAGGTGGCAGGCTGGGTACAGCACCTGGGGTTGTTCAGTCTAGAGAAGGCAAATTGCAGGGAGGATGTGGTAACAGCTGCTGCAGGAAAAGTTAGATTGCACTATTTCGCTCCAGAAAGGCAGACCCAAGACTAATGGGTACAGATGAGAAGGAAGCAGATTTTATTTCAATAAGAAAAATGTTGACTGTGTAACAGCATCTCAAAACAGAATGTTCTGCCCTAGGAGGCAGTGAGTGTGTCCCGCCATCTCAAATCTCTGAAATCTGGGGGCTGAGATTCGCGATGGTTCAATGGACACATAGTGGTGGGTTTGCAGTAAGGGATATGGTCTTGAAGTCTTTTTTTTTTTTTTTAATTAATTTTTATTTTTTTAGTTTGTTTTGCTTTACAATACTGTATTCATTTTGCTATACATTGACATGAATCTTGAAGTCTTTTGATGTTATGATCTCCTCAAGTCCGGCCCTTCCCTGGAGGCCGTAATCATCTCGCCAAATTCCCAAAGTATCCGACCTCTCAGCCTTCGGTGTGATGGTGACCTCATTGCCTACCCGGCAGTGGTTTTCATTTCTGGATGGTTCTAGTGAAGGTAAAGTCCCCCCATTTCCTTCTCCCCAGTGCAATGCTGACCATCCCCCATCACTTAAATTGGAAGGAGAAGAAATCAAAAGCCAAACAGTACAGATGAGCACTCCTTTCTCCTTGCTGTCTGCACAGAACAATCGCTGAGCCTGGCCTTTGTTCCTGGTGCCTGCAGCAGCAGTGTGGAGCGAGAATAAATGCCCCTTCTTGGAGGATGCTAAAAGACCCAAGAAATCGCAAAATCGCTTTCACTGAATCAGTGAGTAAGGAAGACAGCCTCCGCTGCTGTGTCTTTCGTTGGCCTCTGACTGGGCCCTTACAATCGCCGGACTTGCAGTGGGCTTGACAGAACGGATTAGATTTCGGCTGGAAAATTCTACAATGGCACAATCCAAGAGTGGCAGGCCCAGCAGCTGTCATTTGTATGAGTGCATTTGAGGCCAGTGGGGTCTGCAGGAGGGACAGCCATGGGAATCCAAAATCTTTTGTGAGCCCAGAGGCCTGAGGCTGCTCAACCACTGTGCCCAAGGCCAAGTCAGAGCAAATACTCTGCAGGTTTGGGAGAGAGAAAGAGGCCCATATGTGCATCTCAAGGGCACTGAGTTACAAAAGGTAGCGAACACATCTCAAGCTGGTGAGTTGCCTTCAGCAAATCTCATCTATGAGAGAAAACAGCCCCAAACCCCAAATCAGAAAAAGTTTTGGGAGAGAACAGTAAAAAAACTTAAAATCTGAATTTTAACCATGTCTATGAACATTTTCACAGGAGAGATAAGGGCAATGAGTACAGAATGAGTTAATGCTGCCTAAAGGATTAAGAGGAATAAAAATGGTATTTACAAATAAACCAGGGAAACAGTGCACTTGGGAAAAATAGGTCCATAAATAAGTAAAGGGGATTGAAATCTACTGCGAGTATAACAAGACCGAGGCACTGAATTGCTTTTTCCTATCTGTCTTTTACATGGGAAATAACAAGAAAATGCGAGGAGCTGTCATGATTTTCAGTGGGAGGCCGTAACCGTGAGCCCGGGACGGCAGCCCAGTGGGAAAGCCTGGGCCACTACGGGAAGTTCTTCACACGCTCCCTGTGACTCCAGACGACCCAGAGTCTCAGCCTGGCTTTCATGCTGCTCCCTGACCTGCCCCCGCCACAAGCCCGATCAGCCTCATCCCAGGCTTTAGCCTCTATGGTCTGGGTGCCTCTGCCCCATTGAACCACTAGTGTTATCCGAGCAAACCACAGTCTTGGGCTCTCCCCTTCCTGGACAGGAACACCACCTCGGTCACCAGCCAGCTTCATCGTCTATGCATCACCACTGCCTCCACCTCCCAGTGACCAACCTGGAAGGTCAAACCTCTTCTCTTTTCCAGTCTCTCTTTCCAAATCCCACCTTGGTTGTCAACTCTGTGGCTTTCCCCTGCTTTCCCAAAGCTTTGCACCATTGTTTTCAAAACCTCCATTACTCACTTCTCTTACCTTACATAAATATTTGCATATACATGTTTCTTCATCTAGACTCCCTTTGACCTCTGTTAGTCTTCTAACTCAGAAAGGCAGTGGTACCCCACCCACTCCAGTACTCTTGCCTGGAAAATTCCATGGACAGTGAAGCCTGGTAGGCTGCAGTCCATGGAGTCGCGAACAGTCGGGCATGACTGAGGGACTTCACTTTCACGTTTCACTTTCATGCATTGGAGAAGGAAATAGCAACCCACTCCAGTGTTCTTGCCTGGAGAATCCCAGGGACGGGGGAGGCTGGTGGGCTGCCGTCTATGGGGTCACACAGAGTCGGACACGACTGAAACGACTTGCAAGCAACAGCAGCGGTCTTCTAACTCTGTGTGTCCTGCTTGGTGTCTATCTTGGTGTCAGAAACAAATTGTTTTCTCCCCAGGCCAAGCAGTAGAATCTTGGTGAGTCTGTTAGAACACACCAATGGCTGTGAGCCATAACAGACTCATGAAATCCGACATCTCTGGGGATTGAACCTGGCCCCGTTGTTCCTGTTTAGTTGATAAGTTGTATCTGATTCTTTTGTGACCTCTCAGGCTGTAGCCTGCCAGGTTCCTCTGTCCATGGGATTTCCCAGGCAAGAATACTGGAGTGGGTTGCCATGCTCTTCTCTAGGGGATCTTCCCAAGCCAGGGATCGAACCCATGTCTCCTGCATTGCAGGTGGATTATTTGCCGCTGAGCCACTGGGGAAGCCCCTTCCTTTGCATAGTTTAGAAGATCCTAGTTGATTCGATGCCCAGTGAGGGTTCACATCACTAGTACAAGGTCTCAAAGTGTGGTTCCCAGACCAGCAGCATCAGCATTACCCAAAAACTTGTTAGAAATGCACATTCTCCAGCCCACCCCAGCCCTACTAAATCAGAATCTCTAAGGTGGGGCCCAGGATTTCACACTTTGGCAAGGCCCCCAGGGTGTTCATGATTGAACACAATGAAGGTTGAGAACAACTGTTGCGCTAGGCGCAAGCAGATCGACAATCACTGAAATGAGATGTCTGAAATATTCACCCTAATGTAACTTCTCTCCTTTTGATGGCCCGCATTACTTCCCATAACAGGTGAATTGATAAACCCATGGTTTGGGCATCTTGTTCTCTGTCTTCCTTTTATTTCTTCCCTACAGGAATCATTTAATAACCAACCCCACATACCTCACAGGACTTTGCTGGACATGGGCCAGCCCCCAGAGAGGAAAATTTGCAGAAACTTCGCCTCCAACTTCTTTGGGGCACATTTAGTTGTAAAAGCTCTTTTACTACAGTGGCCTCTTGAACACTATAGGTCTGAACTGTGCAGGGACATTTGTATACACGTTTTTTTAACAGTTGTTGTCCATGTGATGCAGTGGGGCTTCCCAGCTGGCACAACACGCCTGCCAGTGCAGGAAACATAAGAGACACAGGTTCTGCCCCTGGGCTGGGAAGATCCCCTGGAGAAGGGGATGGCAACCCACCCTAGTATTCTTATCTGGAGAATCCCATGGACAGAGGAGCCAGGCAGGCTATTGTCCACGGGGTAGTACAGAGTCAGACATGACTGAAGCGACCTTAACAAGCATGCATAATGCAGTGCAGATATGGAGGAACCGTGGACACAGAGGGGCTGGAGGACCAACTCGAAATTACATGCAGATTTTCAACCCTGGGGCTTGGGTGGGCAGGGCTGACGTACCTACTACCCATGTTGTTCAAGGTCAACTAACGGAATTCTGCACACTCCGGCCACTTCCGTCTTTCTGCTGATCTGACCTTCCAGGTATCTTCTCACTTAACCGCTTCTCAAGACTCTTTATTTGACACAACAGGACATGATGGATCTTCACCTTGTAGCTCTCATGACCTCATTCCTACTCAGCTTAAATGATTTGAAGTCAGTGCACCCCCAACTGAACTCTTAAACCTTTTCTTCCTTTACATGCCCCAGCACAGAGGCTGGAGCCACCACCACCTGGCTGCTCAAGCCAGAAATCTGAGTTTCATTCTCACTTCCTCTCTCTTCTGCACCCTCAAACCCAATCCCTCTCCGTGTCCTGTTAACTTCTCTTTTCTTAATCTCATAACAGTCCCCTCTCCTCTGACTGCTCCTTCATTCCCGCCCTTCTCATTTCTCTTGGGGATTCCTCCCTGAGCCTCCTAACCCATCTTCTCATCTCCACAGTGTAAATTCCTTCAGCAGAAGCTCTCCATTCCCTTTCAGGATAAAACCCCAGATTCTTATGTTGGCACCCAAAGCTTCCTATCAGCTCTGCTCTGCCCTGACCCCTGAGCTCAGCTCCAGTGCCTGTCTCCTGGCTGCTGGGATCCCTGGAACCCATCTCATCGTCATGACTAAAGGTGAGACTTTATCTCCCTGTGGACTGCGTTTCCCATGTCTTTGCCAAATCAATTCATATGGATACTTCAAATTGGGTTTCTTCCACCTTCTCTGCAAGTCATTCTTTGGTCCCCAGTAATAGACAGTGTTTCTCTGTGGCTCCAGAACATCCCAAATGTACCTCCATTGAATACATTTTAGCCAGTGGGGTGTATGTATTTCCTAGGGGCACCACCGAGTGCCCCAGACTGGGTGGTTGAAAACAGTAGAAACACATAACCTCCTCGTTCTGGAGGCCAGAAGCCTGAAATCAAGGTGTTTGCAGGGCCATGCTCCCCCTGAAGATTATTTCTTGCCTCTTCCAGCTTCTCCCTAGCCCTAGATGTTCCTTGACTTGCCGCTACATTCCTCCAGTCTCTCTCTCTCTACACGGTGTTATCTGTGTGTGTCTATGTCTTCACCTAGCCACCTTCTAAAAGCATCAGTCTCATTAGAGTAGGGACCCCCTTTACTCCTGTGCAACCTCATGTTAACTGATCACATCTGCTAGGACCTAATTTCCAAATAATGTAACATCTTACACACCTGAGGATTAGGGTTTTAATATAACTTTTTGTTGGGACACAATTCTACCCATAACACAACATATGATAATAAACCATTCATTTATCAGATTCTTTCATTAGATTGTGAGTCCTTTTGGAGAAGGGCTAAATCTTACTTGACTTTGTTTTCCCAATGATGGGTATAGTGTTTGACAGATAGTAAATCCTTAGTAATTGTTGGCTGACTCATGAACAAAGATACACATATGTTAATTTTCCTTCTAACAGATATCTCAGTTCATCAAGGTCTTCTAATTCTCCTCTACTTTAGGTGATCCCCAGCAAGGCCACTCTTTAATAGCATTGTATTTTAAAAGCATCGCACCATTAAGTTTTTGAACTCTGAAGTTCTCCACAGCCTCCCAGCTTCTCCTTGACCCACTCCAACCTCCCAAAGACTCTTTGACTTCTTTTTTCAATATCCATCAAATCCATTGTCTCTTTCCCAAAATCCATTGTCTCTTTCCTGGCTCCAGGTAGCCTAGACCCCAAGCAAAGTCATCCCTGTCCTTATATTCTGTCTCTCTTTCCTGGCCCCTTCCAGCCTTTATGAGAGCTTTCTATTTGCTTCTCTGCTGCTCCACATCTTCTCAGAGCTAGAGAGAATCCTGGAGAAACCTGCTAATGGGTGTTCTTTCTGTAATTCCAACCAGGGACTCAGAGCAGCATCGAGTCTTCTTATTCATCCCTTGTCATGGGCTGAAAACTTTTCCCTCTCCTTGAGTACTCAGTTCTGCCCAGACCCTGGCTTTCAGCTCCTAACCTCAGATCTGACTTAGCAAAATCAAAGCTGTGTGGCACAGGCTCCCTTTCCTTCCTTCTATCTACTTTCAGTCTGTCCTCGTCTTTACCCTGCCTCACTCCTGTCTTTGAAATGGCTGTATTCTTCTCAGTGCTACAGCTAAATTCCCCACCTTAATCCGTCATTCCAACTCTTCTTATTTTCTAGACACCCTTGCTGTCCAATCAACTATTTCTTGCATCGTTTGTATCCAGACACCTTCTGTCCTTTATTCAAATGTCAAATGATCCCTTGACCTTATTATTGCTCCCTTTTATTTTTCTCATTTACTTTCACTACCTAAATTTCTTGAGGAAAATATCTACATATTTTGTCTCTGCTTTTATTGTCAGTTAATTTCTTCATGAAGACTGTTGATGCGGGTCTTATAATTATTACCTTGAACCTCTGCTTGGTGATTCTTTTATTTTCCTCTCTCTAATACAGATGGACACCACACACACACACATGCTTGCTTATTTATAATCATCAAAATCATTCATTATTTTTTTTCTTTTTCTTGAGAGTTTACTGTGTGTTGGGTTCTGCTAAGAATTGAATATACCATTGGGGAGGGAGGTAGGAGGGGGGTCCAGGATGGGGAACACCCATGGCTGATTCATGTCAATGTATGGCAAAACCCACTACAATATTATAACGTAATTAGCCTCCAGTTAAAATAAATAAAAAAAATTTTTTTAATTAATGCAGATATCTTGAGGAGTAGACTTGCAAGGCTCCTGCCCTCAAGGTATAAACAATCTGATGAGGAAGGCACTAGAACAAACTCAAAAGAAAACAAACTCAAAACAGAGTACTTAGGGGTTGTGAAAATAATGTGAGGGAAAAGAAAGGGCTAACAGAACCACTGAAGTGAGGGGAGGAGATGGGTATCTTGAAATCTGAGGTCTCTGCGGCTGTGTTCCCATTGAAACTGAGAGATGAGAAAGCAGCGGCCAGTTGAGGATGAGGTACAAGGCTTTGTAGGACTAGCATACCCTGGACGGTCTCCTGGGTTGAGAAAAGGCTGGCCCTTGTAGGAACCGTCAGGGTACACAACTCTGGTGTAACAAACAGGGAGAGAGGCCGTGGAAGAAGTTGGTGAGGTAGGGAAGGGTCAGGGGCGCCCTGAGGGGCCAATCAGGAATTTAAAGGGTGAGACAGGATCAGATTTGTATGGAAAGATCTCCCCCAGGGCTTAAGCCTCACCTTCTCAGGCAGGCTCTCCTTAAGCATACACACCCAAGGGCCACACTCCTTTCTTCAGAGCACTCTCATCAAGTGTGATGACTATATATTCATTAGTATAAACTCATGATGCAAAACCTCACCATCTTCACTTCTGTTCACCTCTGTACCCCCAGAACACAGAACTTGGCCCATGCTGACTGCTGAGCACATATTTGCTGAGCAAATGAATGAATGGATGATTCTCCCTCATCAGTCTTCTTGTTATTTTCGACAGTGTAACCTCGCTGAGCCTCAGTGATCTTATCTATTAATATGAAATAGAGGTAAACGGGGATGGTAAATGATTGATCAGTCGCTTGTTATTATCAATACTCGCTCTGCTCCTCCCATGGCCCCTGTTTTCACTCCCATTCTCTTTCTGTATTTCCTTCTCTTTTAAATGCCAGCCCTGCTTGTCTCGCTGCCTACACCACATCTCGCCAGATGCTCTCAGTTAAAACTCAGTCTTTTCCCTCCCACCTCCTCATCTCTGCTTGGGAGTGCAGATGTGTCCTCATCTCATTAACCCTTCCAGCCAGTGCAGCCCAACAACTCCCCTCTGTCCCCCATAGCACCAGGGAGAATGATGTTCATGGAGGTTGTTGCAAGGGCTTTGGCATCTGAGAGCACTGAGCTGGAGCCTGGACTCTGCCAAGTGTTAGCTGTGGGACTTTGCCACATGTTATTTATCTTTCCTAAGCCTCACTTTCCCCATCTATCAAATGGGAATACTGTAGGCTTCCCTGGTGGTTCAGCGGTAAAGAAGCCGTATGCCAATGTTGGAGACCCAGATTCGATCTCTGGGTTGGGAAGATCTCCTGGAGAAGGAAATGGCAACCCATTCTTGCCTGGGAAATCCCATGCACAGAGTAGCCTGGCAGGCTACATACAGTCCATGGGGTCACAAGAGTCAGATTCGACTTAGCGACTAAACCACCAAACCTTAGTGCCTATATCTCAAAAGTTTTTATGAGAATTAAGTGAAATGATAAATATAAAGCCCTTGGCTCATTAACTGCCAGTAAATATACAGTAAATGATTTTTACTTGCTTTATCATAAAAGTTGACAAACCAAATATCATGGATTGTTTACCATCATTCTTATACCATTTGACCATGATTCCAGACAGGGACCCGCCTTTTATCTGTGTGTCTCAGCACTCCCCATTACATCTGGCTCATCAGAGGTGCTGAATCACTGCTCGAGGAATGACTCACTTCATTAATGAAGTCCTTGATGAAGAGAATGTGCATTAAATCATTTCTGTGTCCCTTGATGGTGTTTAGCAATGCAATTGGTTAATTCATATTTTTCAAGTAAATAAATAAAGGAATGAGTGAATGAGGGACTGAATTAATAGTGAAATTTGCTAAGTAACATGCTGAATGGCAGCAAATTAGTAGATATGAAAGGACTTTGGGGAAAGGGTAAAAGCGCTGTACTCATACTAAAGACAAGTCCTTGGTGGCTATTGTGATTCTCTCCTGGTTCCCTGGCTTATTTACATTGTCAGTTTCCCTTCACATAAAATCACAGAACTGGAGGAAGCTGTCTCTTCTCCTGCATATCCTCTGCCTCTCATCTGTCACTCTCCTTTCGCGTTAGTGTTGTTCACTCTCCTGCCTCCTCACTGAAATTGAAGGGGTGCATCTTTGGAGGAGGAGGGGGTCCCAGGTTTGTACCCTTCTTTTACCATTAGGTCATACTCCACAGCAAGTAAGTGCTGAGGCATTTTTCCTGTGCAGAGATGGATTTGCACAGATCCATCACTAAGCTCCTGTCCTATGCATTTGTGAGCAAAGATGGGTGTCTAGCAATATCTGGTGTAGGCTTTGCCCATAGGCAGGAGTAGGAGAGACTAACAAGCTTTCAGGAGGATTGAACTTGAGACCTTGGCTGCATTAGCCCAGAATGAAAAATCAACTGAGCCTGTAGATACAGAGTCCAGAGGAAAATAAGGAAGAGAACTTACATTTACAAAGTGACAACTGTATGTCAGTCATTGTCCTGAAACTGTGTTTATTCGTTTGTTCTTCTACAGCCCTAGACATAACAGGCAGTTACTATTATCACAATTTCACAGGGAAAGAAAGTGAGGGCTGAAAAGGGTAAATATTTGGTCAGTTTCACACCTCTGGCAAGGAGCTGAAGTCCAGACCTTAGACTTGAAGGAGGATCTGACTCCAGAGCCCACCCACAAAATCTGAGCCTTTTGGGGTAATTTATGTGAATGACTGAAGGCCCAGGTGTGTCTGCAGGGGGTCTGCTGGCAGGGGCACCTCTCCCCAGTCTGCTCTCAATGTCCGCAGAAGCTGCCAGGGGGTTAAGAGAGGTGGCAGAGAGCAACTCTGAGTCCTACCAGCCATCTGACCACCCCTTGCTCGGCCCCCAAAGGAAGCATTGCAGTAGCTGTGGCAAGGTGTGCGAGTTTGTGGGTGAGTGTGTGTGTCATGTACACAGACACTTGGATGTATGCATGTGTTTATGTATGTATGGGGGTGTATCTGTATCTGTGAGTGAATTTATAAATGTATGAAAATCTCAGTGCTCTATGTGCTATGCTGTGCTTCGTTGCTCAGTCATGTCCGACTTTGTGACCTCATGGACTGTATCCCGCCAGGCCCTTCTATCCATGGTGATTCTCCAGGCAAGAATACTGGAGTGGGTTGCCATGCCCTCCTCCAGGGGACTTTCCCGACCCAGGGATTGAACCTATATCTTTTATGTCTCCTGCATTGTCAGGCAACTCTTTTACTATTAGCGCCACCTGGGAAGACCATTATGTTAATAATACCTAGTGATAAACTATTAGGAGTGGGCAATCTCAATTAGGATCTGGCAGCCTTATGGGAGGCGGGTGTTTATCCTGGGACAGTGTTGTGGGATGATCCAAAATTCAGTGATACATGCAGACAGTGGAACAAGTGTCCCAAGCCCAGGGGTCGAACCCAGGTCTCCCGCCTCAAAGGCAGATTCTTAACTTTCTGAGCCACCAGGGAAACACATGAATACTGGAGTGGGTAGCCTGTTCCCTTCTCCAGGGGATCTTCCCAACCCAGGAATAGAACCGGGGTCTCCTGCAATGCAGGTGGATTCTTTACCAGCTGAGCTACCAGGGAAGCCACAATTTTGTATAATATTGCTTTAATGAAAGTGACCCACTAAAATCAAAATGACAATTAAAAATATATATATATACCTTATATAATTATAATGAAATTTGAGATATCTTAATTCATCAATAAAGGGAATAGGAAGGAACTCAATATGCTTTGTCTCTCATTTTATTCAGAAATTTAAAAAATGGGTTCCAGTGAATCCTTAGTCTAGATTGTAATTTCTGTTTTTATGGTAATCATATTGTATAGAAAACCAAACTCATTTGTAAAGATTGACAGAGAGTGTGAGTGTACATATGTTAGGTCCGCAATTCTCAACCTATTGTATGCATTAGAACCAGCTGCCTAACTTTTAAAAAATACTGATGCCTGGCCCCACCCTAGATAGGTGGATAGGAGCACCTAAAGTTTAAGAAGCATTGTGCCCATGTATGGTGTGAGTCTGATGTACCCCAGAGTTTGAGAACCATTATGCCAGACAGCACTTATGAGAGATGCAGAGATAAATGAGACTCAGTAGCTATAAGCAGTGCAAGGACACCCAAAGAGGAAGACAGGTACTTTAATACTACATGGTACATCACAGACTGTCCAATGAAAACACAGGCAAAGGAGCGGGTAATTCTTGGACATTATAGATAACATTTGCCCCCAGGTGCCCACCGGCACCTAGAAGCCAGCGGTGGGCAAGCCAGGTCAAAACACAGACAACATCCTTGTCTGTAGACCTGGCGCTAGTTTTGTGCATTCTCTCAGTAGCTCTATGCCCATGGTGGTGAGAAGAGGAGGCAAGGCAGGGGGCAGAGTGCGGGCTCTGTGATCCACGATAACACTCAGCTCTGCCCTTGCTGGCTGAGTGACCTTAGGCAACTGACTTAGCCACACTCAACCTTGGAAACCTGAGCGTAATAACTAGACAGCTGTATGGCTCCCTGGGTAGTAGTGAAAGCGTGTGCTGATGTGTGTGCAGCACTGAACGTGTGCCTGCTTGGCACGTGGTCAGTGGTCAATGAATGACAACTTTTTCTGACCCACTCAAGATTTTCTCCTTCTGCTTTATATAATCTTTGATCTCAGAATATACAGGGGAACTGCAAGTCTCTAGGCCAGCTTTCCCTAACTGAGGACATATGGACTCAGCCTTCTAGGATGCTCCCTGAGTCTGCTGAAGCAGATGCTTATCCTTTTCCCCATAAGGCAAGTGACAGGAATCAAGTTACAATGTCTTCTGCAAACCTGGGGCCCATGCCCATGTTTCCTCACTGCTTTGTGTTTCTCTGACATGCTTTGTGTTGACAAAAAAGGTTAAGTGTGGATTCTGTATTTATATGTACAGTATCTGTGTGTATATGGGTGTATGGGTTTCCCTGGTGGTTCAGATGATAAAGAATCTGCCTGCAGTGTGGGAGATGCGTGTTCTATCCCTGGGTCAGAAAGATCCCCTGGAGAACGAGATGGCTATCCACTCCAGTATTCATGCCTAGAGAATTCCATGGACAGAAGAACCTGGTAGGCTACAGTCCATGGGGTCAATTAGCATTCTACAGAGAAACAAAACCAATAGGATGTAAAATATAAAGAAGGATGTAAGGCACTGGCTCATGTGATTATGGAGGCTGATAAGTCCCAAAGTTTGCAGTCAGCAAGCAGGAAACCCAGGAGACCCAACAGGGTAGTTGGATATGAGTCCAGAGGCCTGAGATCTAGGAGAAGTGAATGATGTAGTCCTAGTTGGCTCAAGACCCAAGAAAAATCAGTGTTTAACTTTGAGCTCAAAGGCAGAAAAATTGAATGTCTCAGTTTGAAGCTATCAGGCAGAAGGCATTCTCTCTTACTTTGGGGAGGGTGAGTCTTCTAATGCTATTCAGACCTTCAGCTGATTGGATGAAGCCCACCCAGATTGTAGACAGCCATCTGCTTTACTCAGTCTACCAATTCAAATGTTAATCCCATTCAAACATCCTCACCCCAATACACAGAATAATGTGTGACCAGGTATCTAGGCACCCTCTGGCCCAGTCAAGTGGGCTCATAAAATTAACCATCATGCTGTGTGTATTTGTCTTCACTGCCACTTTTGGAGGTCAAGGCTGTATTCCTGAATTCCAAAACTTTGGGGGAAGGTCACAACATGTGTTTGTTATTGTGATTTTCAAAATCATTTTATATACTTCAAAATTTCTTGAGCAGAAAGCCTCTTCAAGTTTTAAACCAACATTCCAAACAAGATGTGAGTAATAATAGCCTACGTTTATTCAGGACTTACTATATCCAAGGTTATTATAAGTTTTTACAGATATTAGATTGCTTCAGTTCAGTTCAATTCAGCCACTCTGTCGTGTCCAACTCTTTGCGACCCCATGAATCGCAGCACGCCAGGCCTCCCTGTCCATCACCAACTCCCAGAGTTCACTCAGACTCACGTCCATCGAGTCCGTGATGCCATCCAGCCATCTCATCCTCAGTCGTCCCCTTCTCCTCCTGCCCCCAATCCCTCCCAGCATCAGAGTCTTTTCCAATGAGTCAACTCTTCTCATGAGGTGGCCACAGTACTGGAGTTTCAGCTTCAGCATCATTCGCTCCAAAGAAATCCCAGGGCTAATTGCTTAATCCCGTTCAGTTGGTGAGGCGGGTACTATTATTTGTTGAGGCAGTCCGAGTGTGGGTTGGAAAAGAATTTCCAGACATAGCGTATTACAGAAAGGAGTGAGTTTATTAAGAACAAAAAGCAGAGATAAAGTGGGCATTGTGAGCACAGTGGGCCAACCTCCTGACAGACCAGGGAGAGTTGACAGTCTTCGTGGGTTAGTAACCAATTTCTACAGCCTCAAGACAAAGAAAATTCCTGCTATGTTCACTGGAGTGGGTATCTTTGCCTAATTGGACATCAGGAAGATTGTTAGTGATGATCAGCGAGGGTTTTGGCAAGATTACAAAGAGGCTCAGTCAGCTTCGGAGGTGACCTTGGTTCTGGACTCTGCTTCTGTGGCCTTGGCACTCTGCCTTGCACCCATGACTTTGGGGGCAGGACTCAACATTGTTATCCCACTTTATGTGTAAGAAAACTGAGCCACCGAGAGGCAGGATCTATGTCAGGTTTTCGCCATTCTATCTTTAAATGAGATAACATGTTAAACATACACAAGCACACTTATCAATTCAGTTCAGTCGCTCAGTCACGTCCGACTCTTTGCAACCCCATGGACTGCAGCACGCCAGGCCTCCCTGTCACACCAACTCCCAGAGATTACTCAAACTCATGTATGCAAAACTCAAGCACATGTATGCAAAAGAGCAAATATTGCAAAAATAAAGTTGATTAAAAATGAAAAATCAAGGATTGTTAAGCATCTGAAATGTATACGCAGTTTGGTCAGCAGCATAAAGTTACGTATGCTCAACTCAGGATCCCCACTCTGCATCTGAAGAAACAGAGGCTCTAAGATAGTCTCACTTGCTTGAGGTCATAATAGCAGAAGGGGTTTGAACTTGTAACTTCCATCTAGGGCTTCTCCCCTTAGATCTCATTGCTTGGAGTCCAAGGGTGAGTCAAGAAGGGATAATTCTAGACAGGAGCACAAGCTGTTTCTGCCTAATTACTGGAAGGAGGGCCAAGTACTGAGCACAGGAGCGGGGGGGGGGGGGGAGGGGGGGGGGGGGGGTGGTGGGGGGG